>JARJIL010000008.1:64537500-64790000 GCA_038502395.1 Dittrichia graveolens
ATACGAGACATTGGCCTTCAAATGTCATAGACAAAGGGTCCAAATTATCCCATACCCAATATTCCAACTGAGAGTAAATTTACCAAACCCATCACTCCTAGAAATTGAGTTGTCTATGGGTACCCAATTGCCATGTCTGAACACACTCCAAACTAGCCCATCAGTGATTTAATTCCATTAGAATTTTAACTATCACAAATTATGCTTCTCGCTTTAGGAGAAAAGGCTTACAGTTTGATACATGTAGCTATCAAGCTCATCCACGGAATCATTGGCCGGCAATAAATTTGCCAATGCAACAACCTACAGTAGAAGCTTCACATATTTAAGTAAAATTCACATCATGTATGTACATAACAAACATCACAGACATCAACCATCCATGTACGCATAGAGTGTTGATGAAGCAATCTTACCTCATGGCCATATTGGTGGCATTTCATCATAGCAAAGCAGCTATCTTTGCCGCCACTGACTAACCCTACCACCTTCATCTTCTCTTACAGATCAATTTAGGCAACAGTATAACTGTATAAAATCTGATCCCTAGCAAGCAGCCTGCAAAAAGGAAACTATCGCTAACAAATTACCTACCACATGTCATTGGTGCAAAATGATAAGCATTCCAAAGATAGATAGATCCTATACAGTAAAATACAACTTCTGGCATATTTTCACACCTCATACTTAGTAATTACTCAATTTACCAGATCACAGTACAAAGTTCCCATTTTAAGGTTTCAAATCTACTAAACCTTCAAACTTTCAAGATTTGACAAGTAATACCAACCAAGTAAAGTAGTAAACCAGTAATGAACAGCAGCGATTTTAGGTATCCCCGGGCAAGTCCTAGGACCAACCTAAATTTTAAAAAATAATATTAGAAATTTGGTAAGGAAAAAAATTTAAGACATATGTAAGATTTTATGAGGACCTACCTGTAGTATTTAAAATAAATATTACCTATTAATATGTATGCCTAACTCACTGGTAAAACTAACCCGATGTCCCAAGCCCCAACAAATGAAGCCCAAATCTCTGTATTCACTCATACGGTAGGGCAGAGGCATCAAGGTAAAAAAGAGCAAAAAACAAAGACAGCTACCGAACTACTGCATACTATTATATGAACACAGCATATGGCATACGGACAAAGGAGGCAAAAGCAGAGCAGATCAAGACTCAAGAGGTTGTTATATGTATTAGTTTTTCAACAATGCATCTTTAAATTATATAGAAGCCTATAAGGTTCCAATTTCTAGGTTTGTTTTGGTTTCCATTCATATGTACCAGTTAGAACGTCATATGTCTCGATTGTTACTTGTTAAACATTATCAGATCTGCCTAGTGCCTACATAGGACAAGTCAATCTGAGAGAAAAACAAGGTAGCATTAGCAGAAGGTTTGTTTTGTGCTAATTTCAATTTTTAAACTATGAGTTAGTTGTATTCTTCTATTTAAGTTTGTTTTATGATAATTTTTATGTGACCTTCACAGTGGTAGTGGTTTCAACCAAGAAGTTTGACCTTCAAATGATCATGTGATACTCGATGGTATTCTCATCTTGCTTCTATATTAAATATCCAGGACATATATTCTTCAACTTATAAAGAACCTAAAGAGCTTGGTGAGGATAATAGTGATATATATCGTAAATATGAAGCACTTTGCATCGTAGAGCCGGTTAAATATTTTGTTTTTGTTTTTCATCTATACTTGATGGTTGATATCTGGGAGTCGCACATCATTTGAGTACAACATTACAAAGCTTAGACCAAGATACTGTATATGCCATGAATCAAACAATTAGTTCTATAAAGACTTCAAGAAATTAAGATTGTATGATGAGAACCACTTTTAAGAAAGGTCACTATGTTTTGTGATGAATATGGTGTTGGTTAGATATGAAAATATTATCATGGAATAAGATGTGGAAGAGGTTCACAAGTTAGTAGCTTGAACTACTACCAAGTAGATATATTTATTTTATTTTCTCATGAGTGCAAAATTTATTTACAGCTTAGCAGCTTGCACCGCTACCAAGCTTTTTTTTCTTTTTTTGAACAGCAACATTGCACCACTACCAAGTTGATGTATTTTATATGGTCGTAGATATGCAACTTCAAGAGCTTGACCACCACTTTAATGAAGTCAGCACGAGTTTACCTCTTCTAAGGCGTGTTTATGCGGTTATGCCCGAGTGGTTTAAAGCATTGATTTGGATAAACTAAAGAAAATGGCTACGCTTTATCTGGGAGAGTTTCCAACATATATGATCTTCTAGTTCCTGAATTGGAACTTCAAAATTACATTACGTATACGCCAAAAGACAAATGATTTAATTAGTTGAAGGGCACTGGAGACCTTGCCAATAAAATGGTCGAAGAAAAGAAGCTTATAACCTTTCCGAAGGTTTATCTTCTCTGGAAACCAGGGTTGATCTTGCCCATTGCATACCCAATCTGGAGTGTGCATTTTCAGCAATGAAGTTGATTAATATGCAACAGCAAGATGAGGGATCAATATTTGAGTGATTGTTAGGCGTCGTATCTTAAAAAAGATTTGTACTTTATATTTCGTTTTGCCCGTGACCAGACGGCTACTATCTAAGTGGTTCATTTTGTCGCCACTTATTTAAGAATCACGTAGTTTCAATCCTTGACTAGCCACTGGTAACGAAGCCGGAATACTCAATTTCATTCATTAAAGTTTCAAACTTCCAAATTCAGGAAGAAGTTGGGATGTGGGCTGCGATGGTATGCAGAAATTAATTCTATAGTTTAGCTTGCAGATTCAGTACTTCCACAGATGAATGATTGTGTTTTCCATAAATAAATCACACCAAGAGTAAAATTCTGAACTATCATATTAGTTCTTGGGCCGGGGGGACGAAGACAGAATCCATATCAAATGTCAATACTAAAGGCACAAACTTTCAACAGATCGACTAGAATGGAAAACATGAGATGATCATACCTTGTTCGACGAGAGGATGATAAGAAGACTTCGAGGGGGCGAGAACTTGGAAACAACTGATTTTGAGTTCAACTTATGGGCATAATAATGTGAGACTCTACAAAACGGAGCAGCAGTTAATAGGGGAGAAGGCCGAATACGTCGGAAGCAGCAGGTGGAGCAACGGCGACGGGAATAAAGGTAAGCGAGGGTTTTTTACGTCCCTTTTAGATTAAAAATTATTTAAAGAAACTGAAACGACAATGAATAGAAGTTTCCTCTCTTCTTTCACTTGAAAGCGACCACCTACATTATTGTTTCCCGCGAATATGTATTAATTATTTGTATCTTGTTATATATTATTAAAAAAATTTGTCTACGAATCAACTCTTTTATAGATCTTTGTGGTTTGTAAACCAAAGGTTCAATGAATTCATATGTTAAAAGCACAACGAAGGCAGACAGAAATACTTGGGATTTCGAAAGAAATGGAATTCAATTTCTAAAGATTTTTATATTTGTTCATTTTACTAAGGGTATATGAAGAAATTGAAATCAATAAAAAAAGAGAAGGTGAATCTCATCATTTTACCACACCATCGGCTTGCATTTAGGGTTCTTTTTGTCTGGTTCAAACAACTGTCGCCTTAATGGATTTTGCCTACTGGATGAAGGTGCGATTTGATTCAAGCATCGTCAATTTGTTTCACAGGTCTCTCTCTCTCTCTTCATGTTGTTTCCAAGTTCAATTGAATATGTAATTGATTCAACCAACATCGATTAGGTTCAAAGGAATTGATGCTTCTATGAATAAGAGAAACCCTCATTTCTTGTTGTTTCCGAGTTTAGTTGAATATGTAATTTACTCTCTTTTAATTTGGGTTTCTTGTGTGCATAAATCATACGTATATAAGCATTTTTGCAATGGAAACATGATATCCCTAAAATTCTATGAATCATAGACGAGAATCTTGCTTTTAATTTTGATTGCAGGAGCAATTTGCTTTTAATATTCTTGAATTTCAATGGAGCTTGAATGTTTTTGAATTTGAAGAACAAGATGATGAATATAAAAATATCAAAAAATCAAAAATTAAATAAAAAATTATAAAGTGACCTGTAACCTGCTATACAGGTTACAACTTGCACACAATGGATGTTATAGTAGAGTTGGTTGTATTTTTTTAAAAATTTGAAAGTTCGTTATATACAACGGTAGCTTAGTCAAAGTTATTTTGAAGCAGTTTGCCCAAAAAATATCAATGATCTTATTACTAAAATTTTATTATTAACATTTTAGTCCATATTTGGGGGGAATAACTATAACTATTAGGAAATAAATGTATCACCGACTGATCTCTTTGCTATAGTATTGCAACTATTGCAGTAGCTCAAAGATTAATTTTGTGCTAGGATTTATGTATGAGGTGTCATATATGGACTAAAAGTTATGCCAAAATAATGATTAGTTGTTTGACACAAAATTAAATATTTAAGGAATCGATAAACGTCGTTGATTACGAAGGCTAAACCACTAATTGAAGGGTCAATTTCAAGAGCAAGGGTTATTATTTTCTTCTTACTTAGTTTGATACTTAAGTAGTTTATTTATTTGATAGATTTATTTATTGTTTCAATAATTTAATTCATTATATTATGAAACTTGCTCATTATCTAGTTAATTTGGTAAAACTTGTAGGTTTTGTAAGAAACAAAATGTTCACTTCGTAAAAATCGAACTTGAAGCCTTAACAATAACTCGTTTGAAGATGCGTGTAACAAAACAAGATAAACACGACATCAAGATATGATGTGGCTCGGTCGTCAGCTTCACGACTCACCTCAAAGATGCATAGATTGAATAAAACATAGCTACGATATTTATATACACAAACTTAAAAACCCTAATTAATAACCTACATAATTCCTCCGCCCATCCTTAAATCTCGCACATGAATAGACAAAAAAAAACAAATCTGGCTCCTATTAAAAGAACACTCCACAGCGTGGAGCCTTCGAAAGCCATATATGTTCCACGACGAGGACCAAGTTCATACGCCATGCATATCACTTTAATTTTTGTCTATTCCACATGCACTTCCAAATTGTTCCATGAAACAATTTAATTCACAAGTAATTAAAACCCGACAGTTTACATTAACGTCAAGCTTCTATTACTTCACGCCATGAACCGTCTTTCCTTATGTCATGAACCATGTTGCTCAAACCAAAATCCAACATCGTAAACTTCACATCAAGTTTCTCCTTAATTAGATTTTAGTTTCAATATTATAGAGCAAATTTCAAGTTCCACCTAATTGGTTTTACACTTTAATATTGAATTCTAGGTTTCTAAGGTTGAAACTTTTGGTTTAGTTAAATTAATTGATTTGGGTCACCAAACAAAATCCCAAATTCATTGGGTTTGATTCAGTTAATTGGAAGTTGATATGTTGGATAATTGATGCTTTATTGCTAATTTGGTTTAGTTAATTTATTCATACCTGAAATTATAATTACTTGGTAGTTATTTAATATGTTAGAAAATAAAAAAAATTTAATTGTCATATTTAATTTTCACAAACATGTTTTATTTAGACCAGTTTCAACAAATTAGGGTTTGTTTGTTTGCAACTAAGGCCATTAGTTATATATACCTTTCCTTTATTTTTTTCTTACCCAATTTCACATCAGCGTCACATCATTCTCTTATCTATTTCTTTTACCCTACCCAAAATAAGTGTTATGTCTTCCCTTTTCCTACCCAAACTTTCCCCACTTTTTTTTATTTTTATATTAACAAAAATTATTATTTAAATAAATAATAAAATTCATTCATTCGTTACTTAATAAAACTTTCATACAATACTAATAATAAAAACTTAATTAAAATCTAAAATTGTAAAATAGAAATAACAAATTACATAATTTTAAACTTAAAAGTAAACAATATTATTTATTCAAGTGGAGGTCATCCGTGCTTGGCTCGTATCTTCTCCTATAACATTAGCGTCGTCACCAATGCACCTCCTGAAAGATGATCCGTCGGCTTCATGTAAAATTCGTAATCTTTAAAAGTACGATCCTCTACTTGTATTTCCAATTGTTTTTTACGATACGAGAGAAAATCGTCATTTTTCGAATTTATCGATGCTACTTCATCCAATAATGACGTGATGCTCTCTTCCCTCAACCCGGTCCCGGTTGATGCCGATGCCAACCGCGTCCCCCGATTTCTACCGATGGGTCGTATAGGTTCGATTGGCTCAACATCCGCGTCTTCTTGTTCTTCGTCATCGTCTTTGTTGAGGTTGATAGGAGCGTGTGCATCGGAAGATCCCGTAGTGGATCGAGGATTGGATTCCGAAGTTTTGCTTCTTTTTGAAGGACGGGGGGTGGCATCCACGGGAGGAACTTGGTGCCATTTTGGAGAACTCTTAAGAATTGCCCAACATTTTTCATGACCAAAAGCTGTGCCGTGATTATCGTCTCGGTAACAGTTGAGCGCGGTTTTTAAAATATCCCCGTCACTCATTCCACTACCTCTTGTATTGAAGAGTTTGTTGTAACTTCTAAATCCCGGAAAACTTTGTTACTTTAGAGTTAATATCTTTGAACTTGGCGTTCAGTTGATGCACATTACGGTAATTGACGGGTTTGCCGAATTGACTTTAAAACGACGCCAAGACGCGGTTCCAAAAATTTTCTACACATAACAATAATGATATATTAGTACTAAATAATAACAACAACAATACTAATAATAATAATAATAATAATAATAACAAACTAATATTAATAATAACGATAATAATAATAATAAGTAATAATAATAACGAAAAAATAATAATAAGTAATAAAGAAAAATACTTTGTTTTTGTGGATTTTCAACTACGGGATCCTCCGAAATGTCAACCCATGTCATGACCAACGCGATCTCTTCCTCGTTTGTCCACGAGATAGGTTTAGCTCTGTTGAAATATGTCTCGCCCTTCTTCTTTTGTGATGGTCCCTCTTCTTGTGTTTCCGGTTGCGGTTCCGGAATTTGTGATGGTTCTTGAGGTTGTTGTTGTTGGGTTTCGGACACATAATGGTGTTCCCGATAGGGCTACCCGAAACACCCGAAATGGTGTTCCCGAGTGAACCCGAGGGTACCCGCTTGTCTTCGAGTTATGCGTAACGAAGGGTCTAAATAAAATCATCCAACGCTGAGTCACTGAATGCTGAATTGTTTAGCATTTAGCACGTTTGATTGTCGCATTTGAATGAAGATTGTGTTGAATAAAATATAAAAGCACTACCGAAACATTTCACTTTAAAGTATATTTTGAATCATTAAGCACCCTCTATTTTACCTTAATACCTTCATTCACACAATGCATTGTTAAACAATTATATATTATCTAATTATATAATACAGGAAAATTATATTTTTTCTACTAAATATTCTTACTCCATCCTCCTACTCACAAGATGATGACATATGAAATCTAATAATTCTCTTAATCTTGACACCTAACTTGATCTTGTGGGTAACAGGATGAGTAAGAATAAAAAGAAAGAGGATATAGAAACTATCTATAATAAATCACTATGAACGTTAAAATGGAAATTTGCATAATTTAAATTGTTTATTCAAAACCCTTACAAACAACACGTCGCATTCAAAGAAAATCCATACAGAGCTTCTGAATTATTCAGGTCAAAAAATTATTTAGTGCTTTACTACCCCTTAGTCCTTTACCTAACTTGACCTGACTCACTCATTTTATTTGACGTATGTGAATAAGTAAACAAGCCGTTAAACAAATCGAGCCATGAATTTTGTACTACTCCTGACAGAGAGTATTTGGGTTCGTCATTAAGATGAAATACAAATCATACAGTAGAAAGTTGCCGGTTTTTATAATAAAATCTACTTATTATAAGTTTTATGGTGTTTTATAAGTTGTAAGGGAATTAACTCATCACTGAGGAGATCAAACATATACAAGAATCGCAACCGAAAAACAAAAGAATGAATAAAAGTGAAAGAGTGTTTGGTTTAGCACTTTAGCCTACCATGTATTCATAAGGTCGGATAGAATTTTACAAGCCCGTTTGTTTCGGCTTACTTTTAAAAATCTACTTATTTTCTTATTTTTAATCTTTTTATCTTTAATCTTTAATTATATCTATTAATAAAAAACAGTATTGGTAAAAAATACAAACAATGCTTGTGACATTCGTTATAGTAATGTTTTATGTATACTTTACAATTGTTTTAGAACATTTAAAATTTACTTTAATCATCCACGTGTTTAGTAATAAGGTAAAAACAATAAGTTTATCAAATCAAACTTATAAGATCTTGAAATAAGTACAACGGTCAAAAAAGGTAGCCCGTTAAACAATATTTACTACTTTTGACTAGCTAAAATTCTCATCTAATTATTCCCTTTACACAATTGGAGCATCTAAACAAGGATATCGTCTATCTATAAACAATAAAATAATTGAATCCCCTACAAACAATCTTATCAACTTAAAGTTGTGTTAAGACACCATCACAACTAGAATACGTATAAATGCGTCTATACAGTAAAGAAAAACTTGAGAAACACGTTCCAAAAAAAAAACTTTTTTGAATTTGATGGCTAAATGTAAATCCAAACTAGAAACTTGAAATAAGAAATGTAGCAGAATAATGAAACTAGTTACATACAGAAATCTCAATCGACAGACAGACCGACGACATTAAAACAAATATGTCCAGGGGGGATTGAAAATTGAACTACATCAAACATAGAAAGTTGAATCAAAAACTAGCTAGTAACCTCACCAGCCCTATGCTGTTTAGAAAATTGTTAATGCACATATTCTTTTTAGATGTTATGAACACAACACATCTTTTTTGTGAAAGCAGTTTCAGTTTCTCACGACTGATTTAAGGGAAAATGCTAAAAAGCAAAATGTTTCCAGAACACTACAATGCTTCTAACTAGATCACCTGAGTGACTTCATCTTATGCAACTCTGAAACTGGAAACCCCTTTTCACAGCTGAAAATCAATTCTTTGGCTCTTGTTAACAGCACAAGTATCTTGTGAAGATTAATCCTTTCACCGTGGATCATACTCGCTGACTGGTCGAAAAGCTTTGCACAGCCTTCTGTTGGCCCCCGCTTAGTTAAAGAATGTTTACACTCGGCCTGCATCGACAAATTATATATTATTTAAGTAGATGGGAATGATAATTAAAAATATGATGGATCACGTTGTTTTCATGCTGGAGAAACACAGTTATTTATAATAATTACGTAAAGTACCTGAATTAGTATGCTTCCAATCTAGAAGGGAGCTTCAAGCGATTCATCCCAAACATCAGCACTACCATTAGAGGCATCTTCAGCATCTTCCTCCATTGAAAGCCTAATGTATTCCCTATGTGCAAACCGGTCCCATTCTGTCAACGTCGGATTCTCACGTTCCTGCTCACAAAACAAAGTTGTTATTTTTTGTTTTATATGTATATGTATACGCATATGTAGAGTAAAGAAGTGTAACAATACCTGGCGAATGAGGAAGGGATCACGACTTTCATAGGCCATGAACTTGTTAAGGTTAAACAAGATATTGAAAACACTGCCAGAAAGTTTGCTTCCTTTCAAGTCACGAAGAGTAAAATACCCTTCATCCTGCAACTCAAGAAGGAAGGTCAACACGAGTAACACAAATTTGCTTAGGAACATATGTACCATCTGTCACCATGTTATACAATCTTTCATGGAGATTTTATTGCATAAATTTTGGTTTTAGAAAAAATGCTAGAACCTCTAACAAGGATCCAAAAAAGATGAAACGAGCCCTAAATATTCAGAGTTAATTGAGACCATGATTTTAAAACAAACAACACCAGGTGTCTTCGAAAGCATGTATACCATGCCAGCCAACTGCCTCAGAACAATAAGGGACTGTAGGTTTAGCCACAATTCAAAAGACAAAAATCAAATAGACAAAAAATGATGGTTCAGTTGAGGAAGTGTAAAAAAAAGAACTAAGAAAAGAATACAAGCCAAAGGCAACAGTTTACAAACAACATTCAATCTAACAATAATAAAGAGATTAAAAAAACCCTAACAAAAATGGAAGATCCATAGCTTAAAGACAAGAAAATAATATATGGAGTAAGTTTACCTTTGGTCCAACCATGTCAACTATCTGACACAATATGTCCTCAAAAAGAACAGGCTCTTGAGCCATGCATTCCATGCGATGCAACTGCTCCTCATAGAAGAATTGCATCTCATTTTTTGTCAGTACCCCATTTCCATCCAAGTCTATGCACTTGAACCTGAAAACATAGCCGTTCTTTCTTACGTCACTGGTACAGTGGTACACTATATATATACACACACACACACACAGAGAAGCTGAAGAGACATAAATTTATATCATAACTGAAGAATTCTGAGAATTGAAATGTGGGTCGATATTTCTGAAGACTCAAATCTATGCCCATTGCCCAAGTTCTTGATTCTTCTTTGTCAATGTTTCTGTTCTATTGCTTCTAATTGTTGACGTTTTCTTTATTAATTAATTAAATACTGTACAAGGGTAAAAAAGGTCAAGTGTTACCTTTTAATTACCAGACTGTGGTTTCTTAGGGTTTCAGTAATCACAAACTTGTATTGTGTCGGTATGTATTATTTCTCTCTTCTTAAATAATAACGAATTCGTAAAATAAATTGAACAAACAACTTCCCTCGTATGCCTCATATTATTAAAAAACATACTGAAATTCACAAACGACACACCAAATGCATAAAGGGAATTGAGTGGAAGAAAAAAGTAAGTCATACCAGTACTCGAGGCTCGGCTCAGATGATTTATCCTCTTCAGACAAAATGAAGTAAACAAAATCTTCATATCCCATTTTCCCTTCAACCTTACTGGTGAACTTTCTTGGAACCTGATGGTCCAAAGTTTAACTCAGGTAAAATATGATAGAAGACGAGTTTAAAGCTAAAATATATATTACTTTTTTAGAGCAAGTAGACTTGCCTTGACAAAAGGCATTAATAATACAAACCTGAGAAAATATCCTGTCAACAATCCGGTAAGTCAATGCATGGTTGCCATATCTTATAAGGTTCTCTTTATCAATCAAAAAATCATGGTCTGTGTCCAGCTCCCAGAATTTGCAATATATCACATAGAAGTGCTCGTAAGAGAAATATCTGTCGAAAGAATGATGTACATATGACCACAATTCATAACATTCTCACTTGTTATTGCAACAACACTCATAAAAACTGTTACCTCAATACTTTGTTTATGTCCTCTTCTTCGTCCGCATGCAGCATTGCAGCAATTAGATTCCCACGCTTCAGCTCCCTGAGGGTTAGACGACCATTACCCGCTCTATTCACGTAGTAAAATATTCTGTATATTACTGTTTCAGCTGGCAATTGTAATAAAATTATACGTTAATTCATGCAATATACTTTTTGCATGTTGGTTGAGTATATCGATAACGACATAACAATAAAGCAACCTAAATAATAGAAGTAGATAGATAAAAAAACAAACAGTCTATTCAGTTCGCCTAAAAACAATGACATGAAAAATTTTAACTACACATGCCCCATGTACAAGACAAAAACAAATAAATAAATAAATACAATTTCAACCTCCTCACCACAAAATATTTTATCTACAGGTGATATTATATTAAACAATAACAGAAACTTAATCATGGTGTCATGATATTATCATAGTGGCTTTTAGGACAATCGTGACAATTCTATTCCTTTCTCGTGCATTAACCCCAAGAAATAAAGCACTTAAAATTTTAAAAAGATTGCCACACACAAACTCAATAAGGATCTTAATTAAGAGACTACATTCTATGTCTTTCCATTTCCAATTCAGACTTAAGAGGCATGTAAACCCTCAAGGTGTCACTATATACCAACTTCTTTGCACAATCTTTAAAAATGGCATCAGTACTATTGTTTATAAGCTTTCCTAGAGTGCAACAGATAAATAGCTTCCAGTCCGAGCTTGTAAGATTGATTCTTTTATGAGATAATTCTAAAGCAGATGTATAATCTAAATAGCAAGCTATAGGTTACTCTCAACCTACAGCACATTAGGAAACTTCATCTGAATAAGTACTTTCTACAACAGCTACGAGCAAAAAAATTCCAGTTTCCTAGAAGATTTAATGCCATAAATCAACCTAGGTTGGAAGACACGGAACTTTATATAGGTCTTAAAGAGCGCCTATTTGTAAAAATTAATAAAAAACAAATTCTAACAGAAGCATGCTAGATTTAAGCACAACGAAATGCCAATAAAGTGATAAACAATAGATAGATAAGTAAGAACGTACCATATCTCTCCTGAAATTCGGGTGTGCTTTGTAAGAACTCCAGACCTGGATGAGTTGCCAAAAGTTCCCGGAGTATGGGTTTGAAGTCCTCCTATTGCAACCACATCAAAGAAAAGACAGCTCAGTAAACAACTACCAAGTAAAGGAACGCATAACTCATGGAGAATCTTGTATTATTGATCCCTCCAATTTTAAAGTTTTTGTGTTGAAAGAACTACTATCATAAATCATGAGAAGATAATCAAAAACAAAGAAGTTTGCAATTTCACATTCAAGAAAAAAAGACTGTGTTCTAAATTCAACATGTAAAATAGGTTTTAGAACGAAGGTTTTCATATTCTTTTTTCAGAAACAACTTTCTATAAGCACATGTGTTTTAAAGCGGAAAAAAAGAATTGTCTTTCCAATATCCGAATAAGGCCAGAGACGGCGATGGGGTTTGAGTAAGGAGGAATACGTGAGTTAGATATCTCAAATCAGGCTGCTTCAATATTGTAAATATCTGTGTAGCTAAATCTTTTGTCAGCATGTTGCTGTGAACCCAATAATCAACAAATGCGTCCCTGCAGGGTTATTTAAGATCAATTAAAAAACTAAAAGAACTAAACATCAGAACATAAATCTAGGCTGTACAATTATAGGATACAATATTTGATAATAACTTGTCAACACAATTTCCTTTTGCCATTGGATCATATAGCTGTAAATTTCCAAAATAAACCTAGCAGAACCATTTATATAGTATTATATTATTGTTATTGTGCCCAGAAGGCACCAGGGTCTAAAGGGAATCAGCCCTGTGCCACAAAGTAAAATGCTAGTTACAAGACTGAATGTCCATATAAATCATTACCATAAGTGGAACACTGTAAACAATATCACTATGTTATTAATCAGATACAAACATAGTCCTCCAAGGACTTAAAATTCTCCTATAATTCATTTATGTTTCAACTAAACTCGTCATATGGACTAACAAAGCAGAGGCTTTAGGTGACCAAACAATCATAAACGTTATTCCTCTACTATTAAACAAAATTTTCCACCTGTCATAGAATAACTACGTAACTTTTCCGGTGTGTACTTCCTGCAAAAATGAACATCCTTCGTTCGCATTAATCACTGTGAGATGCATAACAATTTAGCAATTTAAGTCCTTGTCATGAGTCATGACACACAATAGGCGTAATTACTAACATGGACAACAGCTAGGACATTGTAAGTTGGTATCAAATTATTACTAATGTTCATGCCAAGTAGAAGTTGATATAATCAAGTCATGTAAATATATATTGCCTCGTCTTTTTCTTTCTCTTACATGCTTATAATTCAGTATGTTAGAATAATAGTTATTCTTTGGAAAGTGTGCCTCGGATAGGAAGTTACCACCGAAGTATGAATACATAAGACAATATAGTCAGCATGCTTAAAGTTCTTGCTAGCAATACAAGAAGTTAAATCTTTTAAATGCCTCATGATTCTCAAATGTTATCGCTTTGCACAAACAGACACACACATGTGTATTGGAGATCGAAATGCAGAACTAGAGACATAAAGCTGAAAGCAGCTACTTGTTGGGACAAGAATAAGATTCACATCTAGATGAACATGTAAGATACTACTTCAGGGAGGGGTCTACTAATCATTTATTTTAAAAACAACTGTGATGCATGATACCAACCATTTCAACTTATAAAAATGATAAGAATAATACCTAGTCACAATGCCACTGCCATTAGCGTCAATCTTTTTGAACAAAGCGGTAGAAAAAAATGATGGGAGCTTGCATATTTCCTTTGTAACGGGTTTGAATTCTAACCATCCAATTGAAAATTAGCACAGTTAAACTATTTATATACACAAGATTTTAGTTGAGAAGTAAAATGAGGGTGTAATATGCCCAATTACAATTGCCTCACCAAGCAACTGTAGCCCTTCCAAATGACCATAGAAAAATTGGTTACATCGAAACAAACAGCGTTCTTTTAGCTCATTTGGAGGAGGACGACCATTCTGAAAGTAGAACTGCAACCAGCAAATGTACTCGAGTCAAAACTACAGCATTAAAGAAAACACTCTACAAGGTATAGACAATGGAAACCCAATTACTTAGGAACATGGATCATAGCACATAAAAACAATTTTAATAATTAAAAAAACTTAAACTGAGTTTATTTTTGCAGCCAAACCTGCGGTATTAACTCTTTTGCTGGCTCGCTCACCAATCTCAATGGAGAACTTAAAACCGAGGGGCCCGCCCTCTGTTTTGAAATACGAGGAGAACCAGATGAACTTCTGGGTGAGAGTGGGGGTGTACTGCCAGCAGGAAACATGGAAGGTATTGTATTTCCAGAAGTAGCCTTTGGGCTGTTAGTTGATCCAGACACATTCAATGGAACACCCGCCTTAGCATTGTTAAGCAGAGTTTTTACCTATATGCAGAGAGGAAACACCATGAATGGTTTTCCCGTATACTAAACAAAAACTAAAACTACTGAAACTAACTATCACACTACAAAAACAAATCTGCAAAAAGCCATTTCATGTTATCATTTAGGTTGGAAAAACTTTGACCTTCTAAAAGCAGAATTCAAGAGAAATATTATTGCGAAAAGGAACATTATACAGATAACAGACTTTATGTAATTAGTATCCCATCACAATATACGTGTTGATTGTGGTCTCTACATTTATGAAATCAACACAATACTGAATAAATTTAAAAAAAGATTTGTGAAACAGAAATTGTTGATACAGAGAGAAGGTAGTAAAATGCTCTTGATAGGTTGAACAAGAGAAGACGGGTGCATAGGAAGAGTGTGAAATAACAAAGAAAGACAAAAGAAGCACATACAATCAATGAACTCTGGTACCTGTCAGTATTTTAAATGTACATCAACAGAATCACCACCAAAACAATGATTACGTATGTAACAAAGATCAAAATATCATCACAACCGTAATCTGACCACCAGTATTGGATTGTTGTCAACTATATAAATCAACCGATTAATAACATGGTTTGATATGTTACACAGTCAGCCAGATAAACCGTATTTTTCCAACGAACTAAGGCGGTTCTTGGAGATAGTAAGTTGCTATTTTGAACTATCCTACTTGATAACCAAGAAAACTAGTAGCATAATAGTGCTTGAAGTGCCTCTTTTCTGGTATTGACCAATCCTAAGCATTGGGTGCTAAGTAAACTGTCCCGCCTTCAACTCAAGTCCTGCTTACTAATGCTTTTCCAGTTAAGTTGCTCTTCCACTTTAAATAGATTATTCGAATGAACCAACCACCATGGTCAATCAGTGTCATGTAAACCCTCAATAAGAACCCTAGTTTAGGTCAGATAAACTACGAACTGGTGAGGAACATCAATTTCACCAATTATGAACTACCAAATTACCGCTTTAATTCTAGCAAAATGTGACAGAAAGCAACCAAACCACCAATAACTGGTAGTATAAACGCGCTTCTTTCAAGAACAAAAAAAGAGAGAGAGAGAGAGAGAAAGAATTGTAATTTTCATTACGCACCAAAGGAGTGGTTTCAGGAAGCGAAAGCCATTGCTCGAACAGTTTCTCGGCAACATAAGGATTCGATTTGATGGCCAAGGGAGACACTTCATTCAGCTGTAACAATTCAGGGTCAAGACAACCCGCTTCGCCATTATAATCCATATCCATATTCTCTCAGTCAATTCCTTTATAAACCCCGGAGCTAAAACTTTATCATCCAGATCTCGGATTAAAAACACACCACGATCAAGTTAAACCCTAGGAAACCAGAAAAGCTTTTCGCATATATATAATCGTACAGGTTTAGTTATTCTTACGCTTTAGAATCAATAAAATCACAATGAATCATGCTTCCGAATTGGGGATGGTAAAAACCTGGGAGTTAACGGAGCTAGAGGTAACAGATCCCAACCTAGAATTGGGTTTTTTCATAGTAATGTTCGCGGGGATCGATGTGTGAAGTGGATGGTATGATGAAATTGTGGGAGTAAGATTCGGGATTCTTGCATGAGTGATGTTTGGGAAGAGAGAGATAGATATTAGTGTAGTTGATAGCACCTGAAGTGGAGAAGAAGAAGAGGATGGAGGAAACGCGTCGTTGGAGGGGTAACCAGGAGAACGAATGGACAAAGGTACGAAGCCAGGCCAGGTGTTATCTCAGATTCATAAAGACACAGACACATTTTTTGTAAATTTCAGTTATCTAATTTTCTAATCAACATTATTTGGTTAAATGAGACATTTTTTTTACGGCAAAATAAAATGCACCTAAGGAGTTTCATTCGACTATCACCTTCACCAATTATACCCATATATTATTGATAAAAGTTACTTCTAGCAAGAAATTAGAAGCAAATTACATAGAGTACATAACAAAACAAGATAATATCAAAACATTTAGCGGTTACTTTTAATGTAAATTTCAAATTTTACTCTTCCGAATAAAATTACAAATTTAATCTTTTACTTTCAATGTTTACTAAAGTTTAACAAATAACCATGTTATCACTTTATATACTAGCTATTAAAGTTCAAGAAATAGCCATGTTATCATTTATCTAGCATTTAGTTCAAGCATATGTATCTAGCTTTACACGTAGTGTTATTATATGTATTCGGCTTTAGTATCTACTATTTAATATATTAAACTTTTAAAAATTATCATTTAGTGTATTCTACCCTGTGATAGGAGATTAGGAAGTCAGTGATCTTGCCTTCTCTTCTCTGGTTACTCATCGTCTTCGGCAACTTCATGATTGTAGTGTGATTACTCCAGTCTAAATGACTTCTTTTGAACTGTCTACCATTTTTAATCCACCGTCTCGCGCAACTCCTCTGTTTATAAATCCATTGACAAACGACTTCGCTTTCATTTCCCACAAACCGATCATCCTTTGGAGGATGACCGACAATTATGTCTTTGTCAAATCAGATACGCTGAATTGTAAGTTATGAAATCACTACATTAAAGTGTATGTTTAAAGGTTAGATGTGTGCAATAGAAAAAAGGTGTAAACTTGCATGCATTTGGGTGAGTTGTACCATTTTATCTATTATCGCTCTTTCTCACCCTCTCATCTCAGTATAATCTCTCATTTCCGGTAGTGTCGATAGCCATCAACTACCAACGCTGGTCCAACTATCTCGTTATGTTTTCTTGCCTTGATATTCTACTTGTCCCCTTCTTCCGCTTATGAATACGTGTTTAGGATTGGTTTGCATGTGTTCCTTATGGTGATGTATATAAATTAGCCAAGCCGATCATGAGCCTGGTGGTTACTGAGCCGAGCTTGTTTAGCAATTTATAAGCTCAGGGTCGAGCCCAATATGTTTCGACCTTGTGATGTTGAGCTCAAGCTCAGTTAAGATCTACAAAGCTCAACTTCGACTTCGTTAAAACTTTAGGCTTGATTACACTAAGCTCGTTTAGTCTCGGAGATTATTTTGAAATTTTTATTAATATATATATATATATACTAGCATCGTACCCGCGCAATGCTGCGGAGTCGAATAGTTTTTGTTTTATAATATGCCGTTTTTAAAAATGTAATGACATGTTATTCGCAAAATTCAATGTCACAAAAAAATTTCTTTAGCAACATGTCCCATTTTTTTCAATTTTTCTTTTATTTGCATAAACTATTTTATTAATTTTAAAAATAAAATCTAAAAGACATTTAAATAAGGAAAAAAAATCATATTTGTGAAATAAGGATAGAGAAGTTAATAAGATATTAGAAATTATGTTGTTATGGGTGTATAATTATATTTGTGTGACAGAAACAGTGGTCAGAATCAGTGGAGGGTTGTGAATAGAATATTATGTTATTCAGAGTAAGGCTAATGGTATAACCGACAGTTTGAACAGGAAATCAGAAATAGTACTGATGAGAAATAATTATCTAAATGACAGTGACGACACTCTTATTCAGAGGTGATAAGAACAGTTCAGTGACAAGTGATCAAAGGAGGAAAGTATTACAACGAAGGGATAAAAAGGGGACAAGTAGTCAATCAGTTTAAAAACAGTTATGATATGTTAATTGGATATAGTGGTATATGAGTATCAGGTTATGGGGGTGCGTGTAAGACACACCTATATGAAATTCATAAGTTTATAGTGATGATGTAGCTAGAAGTTGCTAAGGGTATGACTACCAAAGAGTGAATTATTGATAGCCGGAGGTGAAATGAGAAATATTCAGACAAGTGGGAAAATATCATTAAAGATATATAATTGTTTTCATTAGAGAAAACTTATTATTCAGAACAGTTAACAGAGGTATGTGTGAAATAAATTGTATCTTGTGGTAGTACATCAGTTTCTACTGAATCAGACAGGGATGCCAGTTGTGTTTTCAGAATTTGGAACAGATTTCAGATTGAGTTGGGGGATAAATTTTATCTCAGTACAGTCAGAATGAAAGGGATATAAAGTTGATGGAAAATATATGTTATGATTGTGTTATCGATTCAGAAGAAAAGCCGGGGGTAAAAATTTGTTTGACAGAAATTCGTGTTATAACAGATACCAGTCCAGCACCAGGATGCTAATGTATGATATTAAAATTGAACTTCAGTGTATTGGGTGATGTGAATCAGACATAGTGGGGTAGTACAGAAATGGTACAGCGAAAGACAAAACAGATTCAGAAGGTATGTAATAAATTGTCAGATGTTCATAATAGACAGAAGGGTTATACAGATAAACAGAGATTACCACACCAGTCTTCAGTAGGGGATATGTATCATTGACAGTAGCACTGTGGAAAGAGGTGATCAGATTCATAAAGGAGAGAAGATTAAGCCCGGAATTCGATCGGTTATTCAGAATTATGGTACATGTGGGAAAAAGCAGTTTATAGATCAGAGTTATCAGAAAAGTTGTTATAAATTCAGAACACCTTTCGTGTGTTATATTTCAGCAGATGTTAGCAGTTGAATCTAATAAACAGAGTAGAAGGGTCAAGGAACCGGTAAAGGTATAGAAGAGGGGTCAGAATATACATGAGGACCTGTACAGGAAATGATGATATTGTTAAGAACATTACAGCAGTTGATTTCGGGGACGAAATCATTTCAAGCGGGGAAGAGTTGTAATACCCGGAAATTATATTATTAAGTTAATGCGAGAAATGTACAAAGTGGTATACGAGTTACTAATGGATATACAAGATAGTATGTGGTTATAAACTAGAGGGGCTAAAACCGTCAAAACGGAACTTGGAAAGGTTAAGGGACTAATTGTGCAATTAGTCCATAGTTATATATATATATATATATATATATATACATATTGCCAACTTTGACTTTGTATAGTCAAAGTCTTCATTTCTTCACTTTGCAAAGAACAAAACTCACAATTGCTTTCAAGTCCAGAGCTATATCTTCAGTTGGTTGATCAAGAACAGTAGAACAAGTGTTTGGGATTGAGCATAGCAACTATACAAGCTTGGAGGTAAGAGTTCTTGACCATGTTCTTCAAGTTTTATGGGTTTTTAAGTGATTCAATGGTGAATCATGGAGTAAAGCTTGTTTAGGTTGTTGTTTTCAGTTTAGTAGTTGTTTGGGGTGTAGGAAAACACCCTGGTACCGTTTTCTTGAATTATAAATGATTGTGGTGGTGGTTTGGTCGGAATTATAGCAAACAGTCGGCTGGGTCTGTATGGTACATGGCTCGTGTAGAGGTACACGGCCCGTGTAGAGTAGAAGGCGGTCACAGGGCCATGTTGGTATACATGGTCGTGTAGAGTATGAGGTACACGGCCCGTGTGGGACTACACGGCCTGTGTAGGTGAGTTGTCAACACCGGCCATGTAGCCAAGACATGGTCGTGTAGCAGGAGGGGTACACGGCCCGTGTAGGATGACTGGTCAACACTGGCTATGTAGCCAGCTCAGGACATGTAGTATTTAAGGGACACGGCCCGTGTAGGCTATGTTTCAGATCAGATTGCTTTAAAGTGATACCTTGTTGTATGGTATATATAGGGAGGTGATTGACCTTGTATCAGAATCAGTATCAGTTGGAGATCTTAGCATCACAGACTATAAGGTGAGTCTTCTAGACTACTATTCATATTTATGGCATGTATGTTATTATATCAGGTTATTGATATGTTAGGATACTCATATATGGGTGCTATACTCAGTAAGGTTCAGTAGTGTTACAGTAATGTTACAGTATATATGTTTATGTGTGTTAAGCTTACTGCCATGTACAGTAAGGCTCAGTTAATATAAGCATGCTGCTTTGTGCAGTAGTGGCTCAGAAATAGTGTAACACCGCCTTTGCTATTTTAAAAATCAGTATAAATTTAAGTTTTCAAACTGCATGGGTATGTTTGTAATTTGAACTTTTACCTGTTTGTTAACTTAACTGAATTTCAAAAACTATGCAGCGGAATTTTAAATAACAAACAAACAACCCAAGCAGTTATTACAGTTTAAAAATACATGTTTGGCGTATATACAAATATACAATACCAAAAATTGCCAAACATGCCTACCGGTGTTACATAATCTAAACCGACCATAATACTATTATACCAAAAGTAGTGTTCCTTCCAAAAAGGCTTCTATAACAGCCACGAGTGTCCCCAACTCACCAAGCCGTCTATTCCTTATCTGTAAAATGTTAAACATCAACAACATTAGCTATATAAATATAGCAAGTGATTACTAACAATCATGCATAACAATTAAGCAAGTCCTTAGCAATATAACAAGTCATATAGCAGAATAGCAATCAATGCTATCCTAACATATAGTGGAGTGTTGACATGTCCAGCGAGTGTATTATATTGCCGGGTTGCAAAGCCAGCTCAAACCACTACCACCGGGGGAATCAGACACTACCATCCGTGCGGGTTTCATCACCTAAGTGAATCACCATGCTCGTTAAGGAGCCAAAGCTCATTAGGCTTAGTCATTTAAGGCACTCACCTCAATTGCTGAAAGGAACAGTACTCAAGTACCGTTAGTCCAAAACATTATGCCCGTAGGCCCAGGACCCAGCCGAAGCCGACCTTAATTACATATAAGTCCGGACATACAGATAGTTTCATCAATCACCCTTTGCAGGGACAAGTGCATGCATGCTTTATTCATATAACATATTATTCATCAAGTGTGCACATGTACTTAAATACATGTCTTGCACATCAATTAGCAAGGCATATCATGGATTCTTTATCATACTAGCATACATATGGCTTTCATAATACAAGTTGTGGCATGTCATAATCATATAACTATTCTTGCATTCAAAACTTCCTAAATTGAAGTCATAAGAGTCAGTACTCACCTCGCGTGTTTATAAACAACACAATATGAACTCGGCTCTCCTTGATAGCTTAATTACCTATTAGTACACATATAAGTCCACTTAGATTACCACATATCACATGCATATATTAATTCTAATGTTAGTTTCCTAAATATGTCTAAGCTAATAAAAATGGTTAAACTAACCCAAATATCCCAAAATTGGTCAAAAGTGATACAACCATAGCCCAAATAACCTGAACCTTGAAAAACCAATTTTTGTTTGCTGCACAACAGGTCGCGCCGCGACGCAGCACCAGAGCTGCGATTCTGAGTTCTGCAGCAGCTGTTTTTTCATTCAAACCCCACTTTATCACTTTCTTAATTATTTCCAGATCATGTACTAGTGTTGGGGCATCAAAAGGAGTTCATAAACATATAAACATCATACTTTTAACATATGATTCAAGTTTGAATCATCAAATTACCATAAAAGACCCATTTGGTCAAATTCATGAAATTCATTCAAGATGGTATCTTTAATTCATAAAATCAACCTTAAACAACTTATACATGATCCTAAAACAGATTACAATTCAAAAACTCAAGCTTTAATAGCTAATTTCGTGTTGCCCATTTTGACCTAGAACACTCACATGAAGAACAAGGGTGAAGGAACTTACTAGGAATGAGAAAGATGATGAATAGTAGATCAAGAACAGATAATGAACAAGATCCAAGCTTGATTTCAGTCCTTGAATGATCTTGGATTGAATCTCTCCTTAAAGAACAAAGTAGAAGATGAAATGAGTGTGTGTGTGTAAACGTGTTTGTGTGTGTGTGTTTGTCTGAGATATACATGAGGACCGACCTTGTGGGTTTTAATTATCCACAAGGGGTATTTTGTTCCATTTTTCAACATACAATACAACACCCGAATAACCGTTTCAACTAACGAGGATATTTTTGGAAACCTCATTTGAAACCAGTTAATATTTTATAATTCTTTTCTATTTTTATTACTATTTTTAAATTCACATTTAACTAGCCAATTACATATTTTCTATTTATTCTTACAAATATATTTATATTTAATTCATTTAATTAAATTGACATACCAAATGGAGCACGCGAATAGGCCATATTGGAGGATGTTACAAATAGCACAGTACTGGGGTCAGTTAATTAATCAGATATCAGAAAGCATACTGCCTTGTACAGTAGTGGCTCGGTTAATTAATTATGTGAATCAGTAAGCATACTGCCTTGGGCAGTAGTGGCTCAGTTAATTATCCAAAGTTTTATTATCAGTTATTGTCAGTGTTTATCATATGATTATATTCATGTGTTTATATGATTGGCAGTCTAGTTTACTCACTAAGCTCTCGTAGCTTATCAGATATTATTTTCTAAAATGTTTTGCAGGTTTTATCAAAGACTAGGGGCAAAGCTTCAGTTTGACGGTTGTCATGTATTTAAGTAAAACAGTGTTTCGAAACTTAATGCCCAGTTGTTTAGCGAGAAAACATCTTTTGATGTAAATAAGTATCTTTCAAGCTTTTGTATGAACCAAGGGTTCAGAACAGTTTTGTTGCTTCCGCTTATTTGTAAAATAACTCTTTTATTTCTAAAGAACTTCAAGTATGGTTTTATTTATGTTTTTCTGAAAATTGGGGCGTTACAAGCTTGGTATATAAGAGATGTCATTTCACAATTATTTGTCAAAATGGAGGAGGCTTGGTTGGAATACTTGAGAGGAGAAGGAACAAGGAGATAACTTCTAATTTGGCATGAGTTAGCAGGAAATATAAGTGGTCATGGTAATTCAAGCTACAAGGTAAGTTTATTTAACATAATTTAGTGATTATAATGAAGTTATGGGTATCTTGAGAGTGGTTATGGGTTTTTGAGTTAATACGTACCAATCTCAGTGTCATTTATTAATTTTGAAACTAATTTTGATGAGTTTGAGAAGTGGTTATAATGATTTCTATAACTAAGATGTTTAAAGTGTTGAGTTTTTAAATGGGTCAAGTGATCTGGAGGATGTTTAATGATGAAGTCATGATCAATGGATGTTACTTTGCTGTTTGGTAGTGTTGATATATGTTATACAGTGATTATAAAGTACCAGATATGTTATGGCCGTGTTTTGGTTAAATTTTGGTCGGAATTTCGACTGTACATGTCGAATAGCCTGTTGGTAAGAGTCAACACAGGCCAAGTCAACGGTGGCAAACCATGTAGCTAGTCCGCGTAAAAGAACACGGGCCATGTTTAGCCCTTCATGGCATAGGGCATGTAGTGGAGCTTTAGACTGTGTATGGTGATCCTACGTGGTCGTATACGTCTACACGGGTTGTGTAAGCCTTAGGGCTAACACTGACATAGTACGACACGTGTAGCCTTGTATGGTGAACATGTAATTTAACACGGGACGTGTCTTAGGCCGCATAGGTCATTGTCAAAGTTTTAAATGGGTAGTCTGAGATATGAATTAGCATATAATTTATTGTAGGTAATCATTGTTGTGTATGTGTTGGTTACTTTGCTAATGATGATGGATAAAGACAGTATTTAACATTCCACGTGAGTTACACAATCTTTACAAACGAACTAGATATGTGTGTGTAACTTATATAGTATGTTGATTTATAAAATGATGTCGGGTGATAATTACATGAATTATGATAATGAGATGATCACTTAAGCGGCGATACAATAATCTAAGGGGTTTAATTATGGGATAGTTGTACTATAAATATGATTTGATATTTACCGGTGATTCTTTGTATACGTTGTATAAATTACTATGGTGTGTTAGCATGAATATGTGCATAATGTGTATTATGTAATTATGTGAAGAAGATAAATGATGTTTGATGGCCTGAGTGGCAATACAAATGTCTGAGTGGCAAATTACTAGCATGGGTGACATTCTAATGGTCCAAGTGACAAATTATTAGTCCAGGTGGCAGTATAATGGTCTGAGTGGTAGATTTTATGAGATGGCGATGCTTTTTGATGATGACCGCATGTATAAGCGATTTGTGTGCAACCATTTGTTAGTCCGTGATTGCGTGCTTACTGTGTTTCGCGCTTATTAGTATTGTTGTTTTCTTTCCTAAGATCAGTTAGAGAGAAGACTCTAGTTCGAGATTGACAGCTCACGGCTTCCACTTGCTATATTTTCAGGACATTAAAGCATTTGAGAAGTAAACAATAGTTATGTAACATTTAAAAAAAAACAGCTTCTTACAGTATCTTAGTATCATAGTTCAACGGTCCTTCGTAGCCATAGGTTTACAACGGATACATTGTGTAACTTTTTCATCAATCGAGTAGGTTAACGAAAGTCTGAGTTGTTACAAAACAAAGTCATTATAATGCGGCAAAATTGATAGCTATAAAATAAATTTTAATAGATAACACATCTAATGATTTAACAACATTGAACTTTCATGCTTTTTTATTTTGAAGGTTCGAGGGGTCGCTGCTTAGGGATTTTTATATTTAGGCGAATCTTTGAACTACGGATTTAGGTTGGATGTCTCGATTAGCCGAGATGGTAGTGTGCATGTCGTAATATGATGTGTTTGCTTTCAAAGGGAAACAGATCAGACACCCGGTCGAGCTATTTACAAGTAACCCGAATTTAGATCGCTAAATACTTAAAACAAGTTGAGTATTATTAAGATTGAACTAAAACTCATTTTAAAAAACGGACCCAAAGTCAAGCTTCAATAATTTAGATCGTTTAATCTCAAAATGTCTAAATGAGTTTTATATACAAGAGTTATCTTCTATGAAATATATTGAACTTGCCCGTTTTATCACTGCATGTATTCATCTTTCAAAGTTACTATTTAATGTAACAAACATTTAAAAAAGCGTTATTGTGTGTATCTAGCTTTCTATAGTAGGTCACTTGCTAATGTAGAACGAATAATTTTTACATGGATCTGATGTGGATGTTAATGTGTAATCAACATATAAAAATACTTCAAAAGTTTTAATTATTATTAATACTATCATCATCATCATCACTTGTCCCGTGTGGGGTTCCATCTTCATCTTCTAGATTTGTTCATTATATATGTCTTCATGATTTGTTGATTGCCATCTTCCACATCTAAGTTTGATTGTTCATGTCCAGCTTCCACATTTTATTGTTCACCTTCACCTTCCACTTTTGGTTTATGCTCATTTTCATCTTTGTGATTTTCCCTTTAGATTTAGGGTTCATAGACATGTTATTCATTTGCTTAAAGAAAGAACAAACCGATATATGCGATTCAATTTCATGATTAGAACATATAAACCATGAACAAACAAAGAACAGAGGAAATCCAGTTATGGCCACCATGAACAAACAAAACTACCCATATTGATTTAGGGTTCATGAGCAGCTCGTTAAACAAGCGTCATCCATATTTGAGGTTCATATATTAGATTGAGAAAACAAATGAACAAAACCCATAATCAATTATCAAAGTGAAGAGCAAATTTGTTGCCTATTGTGTTGAGATTCAAGAAATTATATTTCAAAGTTCATTGCATTATTACACACCGTGCTCTAATAAAAATGGTAAAGCACGATACATAAAAGAAGACAGCCTTACATACAATATAATTTATATTTTATATTTCACTATTTGTATTATTTATATGTATCCTTTTTAATAAAAAGCTCAAACAATATTTAAGCCTAAACAAAAACGAGCCAAGTCCTAATTGTATAAATCCAAAGTCAAGTTCGAGCTCAATACCACGATCTCGTAATAAGCCAAACCTGAGCTTAATAAATCATAAGCAAGTCCGACCATACTACACTCAAAGCTCAATTTAACTAGTTTTTATCACAATCATATTCATGTAAAATATATACATATGTGTATATAATCAATAAAACCTATAAAGTTATTTACTAAAACGAAATTTAACAAGTTATTTAC
Source organism: Dittrichia graveolens (assembly GCA_038502395.1). Classification (NCBI taxonomy): domain Eukaryota; kingdom Viridiplantae; phylum Streptophyta; class Magnoliopsida; order Asterales; family Asteraceae; genus Dittrichia; species Dittrichia graveolens. Next base: position 64,564,071 of record JARJIL010000008.1, read on the forward strand.
CAATGAATATGATTCCAATATGTCCGGTCACTATTACGATAATACGATTAAATGCCGCATTTTACACACTTTATAATTTACAACCAACTAATAATTACTCGAACTCAATTAAATAACTGTATAACCAAACATCCTTCAAATTTATGTCCAAACAAGCCCGAACTAGCGAAAGAAAACATGTCCCCATGCGCCGCGGGCTTACCACCAGTAGCTACCATATCCAATGAACACAAGACGTATCGACACACTTGCACACCCACTCTTTGACTCTCCCCCCCTCTCTCTCTCTCTCTCTCTCCAAAAATTTCCATTCAAATCTCTTTCAATAACTCACGCTTCCCCCATCTACAACTCCACAATAACTTCCAACGTATATAGAAAATCCTTCAATTCCACTCCAAATCGCAGGAGCACGTATTCGGAGCTGCTGTTAAGTCGGTTGTTCAAGCTGGATGTCTTAATTCTTATATCTCTTTTGGATCTATTCCTTGATTATCAGCTAAATCTAGGGTTTTTTGGCCCGTCGAGTGATTCGTCGACCACGGTCTTCAATTTGGGTCGATTTTGGTTTGGCAAAGTATTTGGAAGCTGTTGCTCGATGATGGCACGAGTTACCAGAGCTTTAGACTTGGGTCCTGATTGAACCAGGGGGGAAAAGTGGTACTTTTTCTAAGGGAAAACCGTGTGAAGATTGTGGATTTTAAAGTTACTTTAGTGGTTAAGAAGCAGTGAAGTCTAGGGTTTGTAAGGTAGGAGAAAATTTGTATGAAATCTTGAAGGAAGCATGTTTTATTCGCAGTTTATATTAGCGAAAAAAGGTCCTTTAGGGACGATTTGGATCGCAGCTCATTTGGAGAGGAAGCTCCGCAAAAACCAGGTTGCTGATACTGATATCGGCGTCTCTGTAGGTAATCTATTAATTCCGCCCAAATTTTCTGTTGAACTTCTTGTATACTCCTGCAGGAATAAGTACTTTTAGAAGCTTATAATATAATTCTTTTTGGCCAAATATATACTTTTCGAGTTTGGCTAATTTATTAATAAGTGTTAATGGTTTAGCTAGTTAACAGAACTCTGCTGGTATTGCACTCAATCAGGAAAGTGTTTTATGGCGTTTGTTTTTAAGCTAACAGTTGCTGTAGGAGCTAAGAGAATATTCTTTTGGGACCTGAAATCTCTTCTTATACTTTTACTGTATGAACTGCACATTCTTGGCATATATTGCTGGAGAAACCTCGACTTCCCTAAATAAACTAAAATTTACCTTTGTAATTTAGACAAAAGAGGCTCATTTAGTTGTGCCTAACAAAGGAGTACCAAATAGCTTCAAGTTTTATGTTTTGCTGTACAGTTTTCTTTGTGGTTTTCTCTTTTAGGGAAGAACCAGTAATCTTGTCTTTTGGGGAAGAAGTAGTAATTTTTACTTTCCTTCTCGAAGATACAAATTGAAACACAATTAACCTATTGATATTTGATGACCTAAGATACTTCTCCACTGTTCCATATCCGGGTTCAATGAAACTTATTGATATAGAAAGAAGCCCTATGAAATATAGAGTTATATTTTGATCCATGATATACCCTAAGGTATTCCTCTTTTAAGAGTGGCTTCTTGTTCGATGCTATGATTTTGGTGAAGGTAGGATACTTTAAGTTTTATATATGATACTTGGTAAATACTTACTGACATCTGAAGTGTGCAGTTTGTGTAGGTGGGTAAGTGGGTTAAGTGGCAGGAAAAAGAAAATTTAAAGTGGGATTTGGAGTTCTGACATTAGTTTCTCATATTTCAGACACAATTAGGATTTTTTGTACTACTTTTAAGTTTAAATGAGCTTGATAAGACACTGAATCTTCAGAAAACATGGTGTGATGCATCCCATTGAAATAGTGGAGCTTTTATCTACCTTGTTAGGGGGACTTTGTAGAAGGTATTAAGTGGTTAAAATTGAAATCTTCAGAAAGCATGGGACCTAGGGACATGATCTTCAGCGAAATAATTATATATTTTAGCAGTGGAATGTATAGAACGGATTCAGTGGATTAAGTTTTCTTTGATGTAAAAGTTGTATGATCCTTTCATAAATTACTCCATAATTATGTATATGTTGCGTGTGCGATAAATAAATTGCTTTATTTATTGTATTATTCTACTTGGTTTTGACAGATTCAATCCTTTTTCCCGAGATGCCTATTGCACTCCGGTTGTCGAGTCATCTTTTGCTTGGTGTGGTTAGGATATACTCAAGAAAGGTAAATTACCTTTTTGATGATTGCAGTGAGGCTTTGCTTAAAGTCAAGCAAGCTTTTCGCTCCACAGCAGTTGACTTGCCACCTGAAGAATCTACTGCTCCATATCACTCGATCACCCTGCCTGAGACTTTCGATCTTGATGATTTTGAGCTGCCAGACAATGAGGGGTTAGTTTTTGTCAATTATAATGCAACACCTTAGCTCGTGGTCTTTATATCATCATCATTACTTTGTTGGCTATTAATAAAGCGGGTTGAAAATTATATGAGGGTGCTCAAGATTTTAAAAGACAGTTTGAAAGAAAATGTGATTTTTTCTGGTTAGGGTGCTGGTAATTTCACTTATTTGTACTGATGTTTGCTTGCTGATTTAAATATTTTGCAGTAATTATGTTGATCACCACATCAGTTCAAAGGACCAGATCACATTGCAAGATACCATGGATGGTGTTGTTTACACTACTTCTAAATTTGGACTTGATGGTTGGCATCTGTTCATTTATAAAAGATCTAATCAACATCTCCATGCAGTCAATTCTTAATTCTTATCATTTTGTTTTGTTTTTGTTTATAGAGAGATTTGGTGATGACGATGCGTCTGGTTTGGACCTTGATGAGGTAAACATATTCCTCATAGAATGTTGTCATATGTGGAACCACTTAGTAGTGCTCAGGAAACTGACATGTTGGGAGCATGAAGTGTTGAGAAAACCCCCCCGTGGTCTCTGTTTTTTGTTATTTTAACGGGAAAAAAAAACTTTTCACCCTTTCTACTTCTCCCAAATCATTATAGTCTCATAGAAGTTGAATCATGTTTCAATTTAAAGGAGTACCTAGGCATGTTCTTTCCATTTTACGGTTTTCCTTTACATCTTTGTGGGTCAACCTTATGTTTCACCAGTGTCAAAGTATGACAGAGTCTCATTAGTTTTTTATTGACTTTTTAAATGTTTGCTTTATAACGGATTACTTATATTATTATATTACTTTTTACGTGCGTCTTTTATCATTTTGAATCAGTCTTGGACCGAAGAGACCATTTTGTTTGTGCATGTCGATTATTTAAATTTTGATATAGTTTATGCTGATTTGATTCTGACATCATTGGCAACACAATTACTTAAGAACACAGAGCATGAACTGTGCCTGTCAAACTCCCATCTTTTGTGATGTGTAGGTGGTCATCTCAAACACCTACAAATTAAAAATTTAGATTTAGATAAGCGTTATATAAGATCCCTACCAGAAATCTGGTAGTATCCTAAACTTTTTTTTTTTGTCATAAATTTGTATTTGTATTCTGGTTTATAGACATTAATAGTTTTCTCTCTAATAAGGTACTTAGATTTTATACCACAGTTAGATTCAACTATTCAAGTAGTCAACTTTTAAACTTCAAAGCAATACGGTTTTTTCTATTTACTGAAGCTCTCAAGCAGCTGTATGCCTGTACAGTAGCATACTAGTTGTACTATTTGGTTCATAGTAACTCACACAGAAAGCACAACCATAAATATCACTTGGACTCTTAGAGATCTCTAATTTACTTCATATCATGTATCCTCATGTATTGCTGATATAGTCATCACACTATCTTTTATTTAAAAGATTCACAAGCAATGCCACTTTAAAAACTTAAGACATGATAGTGTATGGATGTGGTTATTTGCATGAGTTTACCTAAAGCACTTCAATGAAAGCAGGAACTATTGGTCGACAAGGCTGCAACTGCTGGTACATCGAACTCAGAGTATGTTCTCTCCCTGTGTGTGTTACCACAATTATTTCACCTCTATTTGGTACCATAAGTTATTTACTCTGTGGGGATGGTTGCTTGGCCAATATCTTTAAAGTATTTACGATTTAGGATTCTGAATGTGCTGATGGCCGTTATCTTCTTTCATTATTTAAGCTGGACTCAGAGTATTGTTACACTTCAGCAAAGTAAAAGTGGATTACTAGGTTATAGATTCGTTATTGGTGTCAATATATATTTCCTTATGACACATTGAAATTTCTATAGCTTTTAGAAGTGGCAGCCTTGGAACATTTTCTTTTGGATGGTTCTGATTTGGTTACGTCTTTATATATAACACAGTAATGAGACTGAACTGATTAAATTAAAAACTTAGCTAAAAAGGAAAGGGGTCAAATGGGTTGAAACTCGAAAGTAGCTAAGGCCTAAAGCCATAAAACCTCTTAGATCATTTGTATCCAAAATATTAGATTACTATTGAAAATTATAATTTATATAATATATGACACATTAGTTGTTAAAGTGTTTTGGGCTAACCCAGCCCAGAATGTACCAAAAGTTACATGTTTTGACCTGCCAATTTTACAGCCACCTCTAGTTTCAAGACATTATTTATGCTTTTAGGTAAATACATTACATACATTACACTTAATATTTGCTTCCATAGCCACTCCAACAGTGTGTTTCTATGCATGTATTTGCATATGAAAGGAAATGACATAAAGCATGATATGATATTATACGAATTATTAATGATAAGGGTGTGTTCATGGCCAACTGTCCATAATATCTTCGCATGTTTAGAGTTTAATAATATTTTTATCCACATCTTCATATTTTTCAACTTCTAACATGAATACATCATCCTTCCATTTCAGTGTTGATCCTCAGGCATCATCTGCTCATGCTAATGATATTGGAATTGCAAATCAGGTGCATACAACTTGGAAATTATTATCTCGATATTACTTTTTTTAAAGTTTGAATTCACAATCTCACATGTAACATTGTCTTGTTCCATATCAGCAGTTGGATGACGAGTACGATGGTGATAATGAACCAGTTGATTATGCCCAGGCTCCATGTACCCCTGGACTATGGGAAGAACCAAATTTGTCCAACATTCAAGAAACTTCTACATGTGATGATCATCAGGAACCAGAAAATCATAGTATAACAGAATGTGCAGTAAAAGAGAATTTAGAAAATGCTTCCAGCAAGAATGCTGAGTGTCTCCCACATGAGCATCATAACCTACATGAGAAATCACCTTCATATGTTGCAGGAACGCAAGAGACATTTCATAATAATAATCATAATCAATTGGAGCCACATGAGAAAACACTACCACACATTGCAGCTACAGAAGAGATGCTACATCATAATCTATTCGAGCCTCATGAGAGAACACTACCACACATTGCAGCAACAGAACAGATTCTTCATAATCAATTTGAGCCACATGAGAAAACACTACCACACATTGCAGCTACAGAAGAGGTGTTACATCATAATCAATTTGAGCAACATGAGAAAATACTATCACACATTGCAGCTACAGGACAGATGTTACATCATAATCAATTTGAGCCTCATGAGAAGTCACTACCACATATTGCCGCAGCAACAGAACAGATGTTGATGGGTAATCTTGGTTCAACATCTAATACAGAATCCCTATTATTAGGTGAAGCTTTTGTTTCTGTGTCTGCTGATCCTGCCAAAGTGGAAGATTCATTAAATAAAAATGTTAGGGATGGACAGCCTGAAGTTTGCACTGCCAATGAAAACTATTCAGAATATCAAGGCATGTTATGATTAGTTTTAAGTAGATCCTGCTAGCAGGTTCCAGGAAATTGGTTTTGGAAATTTGTCTAACTTGATTTTAATTGTGCAGGAAATCAGGAGAATGCATGCCAGCTTACCACTGAATCGGAATCAAACATCGAACCCTCTGGTAAAGACAACCTTGTTGGTATCCCCCAAGTTCCTGCTTCTTTGGAACCTAAAGATTCCATGATTCCAATTCTGTCTCATTATGGCATGCCAAGTTCCGACTTCCCTGGTCTTAGGCCATGTGTCACTCCACTGAACCATGAAACTAATGGTAAGAAACTAAAAGCTACATTTTGATAATCATGTTTTCTCGATTTAACATAAATTCTCTGATTATTTTCCTTTCCAGCACAAGGACCTCATGCAACTGAAGCATTGGTAAACAACTTTCCAGAAATTCATCATGCTGAAATTCGTCAGAATGAGCAATTTCGGGTGGATAATGTAATTGGACGGCCGCAGGTTCTAGTAGAAAACATCAACAGGCCGCAGGTTCAGGTAGAAAACATCAGCAGGCTGCAGGCTCAAGTAGAAAACATCAACAGGCCGCAGGTGGAAGTAGAAAACATGAACAGTCCCTACAGTTCTGACTTCCCTGCCCCTGAGAAACGACTCTCTCTACCACATTGGCTTTCGGATGTACCCCCCAGACATTTCGTACCGGAAACTACACCACTAGAAAAAGACATAGTTGCAACATCAGGAAAAAAGCGCAGTTTTGCTGAAAGCTCAATGAGTACTGCCCAGAGCCTAAATTTAAATGAGTCTTCGGGTTTTTTCACAACAAATACGACTCCTCAGACTCTGAATTTAAATGAATCTTCGGGTTTTTTTACCACAAATACGAGTGTTCAGAACCCAAGTTTTAATGGATCTTCTGGTTTTTTCACTTCGAATATGACTGTTCAGAATCCAAATTTAAATGATTCTTCAGGTTTTTTCACTACAAATATGAGTGTTCAGAATCCAAATGTAAATGGATCTTCGGGATTCACCATAAATATGTCTGGACAACCTGTTTTGAATGATGATGATTTGTTGTCTTCAATATTAGGTAAGCATATGCTTCAGACTTTTATTCTCCTTGTAACCTTTTCAATTGATTTCTTAAACGAGGATTTTTTTTGGGTGTAGTTGGAAGAAAATCTTCAATATTAAAAACGAAGCCTACTCCTGTTGTGTCACCTCCTACAAAACGAAGGCGAGCATCTGCACCAAAGACTGGCATCCTAAAACGGAAGGTGCTCATGGATGATAACATGGTTTTGCATGGCGAGTATGTTCCATTATCGTGTTTTACCTACCTTATTGTTGTTGTTGCATGCTGTGCTTGCCTCTATGTTCATTATAATCATGCTGATTGCTGAATGCTCAAAAGAGATTGGGTTTTGATATTAGTAATTTGTTGTCTGGAAACACTGATACAAATTCCCTTTTCATTTCAAACAGCACAATACGTCAGCAATTGACGAACACCGAAGACATTCGGCGATTAAGAAAGAAAGCTCCTTGCACTCGTTCTGAAATTTCAATGCTCGAGAAACAATTCTGGGAAGATGAAATTTTTAGTGAACCCATATTTACTGGTGAGTTGTTTATGGACTAATTCAGAATTCCTAGTTTCTGAACTATCACTTATCTATTATGGTCTAGGGAAAATTGCATTAAACCATGCCAACATTTACTTGGGAGCATGTGCTTGACTTACGCTCAATAAGGGTAACTTAAATCTCAACACGTGTAGACAGGGTAAAATAAACTTACAAGTTGGTGAAATGATTTGATATAGGCTACCTGACATGGTATTGTGGCATGGCAAAATGTTCATTTCTGTTTACGATGCTGACATGGCAGTACAAGTGTACAACATTTTTTATAAAAAGTTAAATTTGTTATTTATTATTTAGCCCTTTTTTGAAATAAAATGTTGCAAATTATACATAGTAACGTTTATCCAATTATTGTTACAATTTAATACTCCCTCTATCCCAAAATCATTGTCCACAAACAAAAAACACACCGTTTGTTAATACAAGGTTTAATTAGTGGAAAATTCTTTTTAGCCTTACATTTAATTAGTGGAAAAACACACCCTTTGACTTATTAAAGATGTAATAATGGTAATTAATTAAGGGTAAAAATGTAAAATAGGAAAAGTAACGACTAATGACAACATTTTTTTAGAAGCGGACAATTATTTTGGGACTGACCAAAAAAGTATAGTGTACAATAATATTGGGATGAAGGGAGTAATAATTATTGTTTGATTAAACATATTATAAGTTAAATCATTCATTTTAACTAAACATATATTTATATATGATTTAATAATATTATAGTTAATTTACAATTTGTTATGAGTTTAAGTGTTCTTTGGATGTTCTGCATCCTCTTCAAATCTTCTTAGATGTTCATCATATTCAAAATCTTCAACCAACCACCTCCCCAAACCACTAAATACCATATTCTTCATCTTCATAAAATCTAAATAAATGCAGAACATAAACAAATTGACTTCCAAATACCCAAAAAAATAAAAACCTAAAGACTAAATCCAAATGAAGCTTAAATCTGAGATCCTGATTCCAAATTCAAAACTAATCTTATTATCTACCCAAGTCCGAAGCGGGGATCAAACAAACCTTAAACCATATTTTATCTTTAATTTAATATCTTGATTTTCATGAGTCCTGTAGATAACACTGTTTAGTGATTCACCATTTGCACTTTATCCTGCATTTACCATAAAAATTTAGAAAAATAGAACATTTCTGTTGCTGGTGGTAGCTTGACTGACTACGATATTTTACAGGGGTGTCAACCAAATTGGCTTCTTTGCACAATCAGTTACGTGATATAACAAAAATTGTCGTCTCCCATGATGTTGCTCCTTTAGAAGGTGGAAAAGACCCAAAATCAATTTCCGAGAATATTGAAAAAGACACGCAACCAGAAGTTGGGCCAAGTGTTCCTAAAGAAAATGAAGCTGAGGGTAACTTTGATCTTGTTGCAGAGCCAACTGAGATTCCATCAGTAACAGACAGCCAAAAATGTGATAATAAGTCTGTTAGTTTGGATTATTATGGAGGTCAAACACAGGTAGTTGAAAGGGAAAATGTGGCTGAACCCATGAGGTTAGAACATGATCTTTTTGGGGAAGGAACTGCAATGGCAATTGATGCAAAAAGCTTTCCAGACGATGCTGATAATATGGAAGTTTCTGTTATGCCTACTGAGGTTGAACCACCAGCACATGCTGCTAATATAATCCCAAGTGATACTTTTGACATGTCAGCAGCACTGGGTGGGGTTCAGATGGATGCTTCTTTGCAAACCAATGCTCCAGGTGTCCATTCAAATGATAATATGGACTCGCAGTCTGTTGACGTGGATTTAAATAGCAATAAGCCTATTGACATGGCTTCTGAAATAGAGATTGATGATGCTTCTGTTAAAGATTTACCAGAGGAAAAACATGAGCAAGAAAATGAAATTACGAAGAGCGAAGAAGGGGTTGTAAACGAGGATGCAGCCTTAACTTCACATGTGGAGTCTGATGCACAGAACTTGGTCTATAATGGTATATTTGGTGAGGAATTTGTAAAAGGTGCAGAATACAACACTCAAGTTGATCCGGTTTTGGAAGATGCTTCATTGGACCAAAGAGAAAATTCAGTTCATCAGGTTACTTTTGAGACGCCTGCAATGAATGTAGAAGATATCCCCACTGATAATAGGGTGGTTGATAATGATGATGTAAGTGAAATATTTCTTATTGTTGTGTTATTATAAAAGAATGATTATTTGTGAATTCTTATTTTGCCTTCTTGGTGCAGGATATTACTCATTCTGCAGCTGAACATGATACAGGTTTGCATTGATTTCAGTCCATTTCCAAATACATCATGGCACTAAATTGAAAATAATATGCCTCTTTATTGCATTATCTACTTCTTGTTTTCTTTGTATTGTTTATGGTGACTAAGTGACCAGTTTTCTTTCTTGGAAAGAAATACTAATGCTGTCCTGGTGTTTCTTCAGATTTTCTGAATTTTGATGATGCTGATGATGATGATGGTGGTGATTACGCGCCTGATGTGGAAGCCACACGTGTTATTGACAACAGTGGATGGTCCTCGCGTACAAAGTATGTATATCTACATTTATTGTTTAGGTTACTTATTAAAAAAAGTTATAGTGCTTACATTTGTGAATTTATGATTAGGGCTGTTGCAAAGTACCTGCAAATAATGTTTGACAAGGAAGGAGAACGTGGAAGGAACATGCTTGCTGTGAACAATCTGCTAGTTGGCAAAACACGCAAGGAGGCATCAAGGATGTTCTTTGAAACATTAGTAAATTTCAAGAAACTAAATCACTTTAAACCAGAAAAACCATATTTATTAGATCTTATTATGTTTGAAGTTAAGCTAATTGGTTCATTAAGACATAAGTTACAATTTTGGTTTTATTAATAATGCATCCATTTTGCAGGTTCTGAAGACCAAAGATTACATCCATGTGGAGCAGGCAGATCCCTTTGGGAACATCAATGTTTTCCCACGGGCGAAACTTTTAAAATCAGACTTTTAATAGACATTAATAATCCAAAACAGACGAGCTGCTTGAAGCTGGATGATTACTGTTAGTTATTCTGTTGTTTGTTTCACAAAGTAAATTAGTTATGGTGGTAGTTTTAACCATGGAGTCTAGTAGATTATGTAACACTTGTAACGGTGGTTGGACCTGATGGGTCGTATTTATCTGTATATACGTATATAGAGTTGATCAATGACGCTAATTTATTATTGTAGTAATATGCGATTTACCTGTGTTTCCCTTCTGTAAACTTTGTGATTGATCAACAAAACGGTAGGCTGTCACGTTGAGTATATTACCTCTGTGTGTGTGTGTCTATCTAAATTTAAACTTAGAAAGTTTGCTCCTTGGTCGAAAAAGTGTGAATATTTTTTTGGCTTGGATTGGTGTACTCATGGCGTTTTTTTGTGTAGTTATGAAAAATCTATTTTCTCGTGCTAAATCTTTCAACTTCATTCTATGATACTTGGAATCAACTAAGCTTGTTTTTTTCAAAAGCAAAAGAAAGGACAGCATTCGCATGGGATCTTGGTTCATGTCTGATATACAAATAAGCTGTACAATAAAGCGATAAGCCTCCTAAAAAGGAATTATTACATTATTAAAAGAGTTAAGTTTATCAAAATGTATCCAATTCGTCATGTGTTGCTATTGTGTATATCAAACTTTAGAAGTTTTTATTGTGTGTATCGAACTTTTAATTTATTGTTATTGAATGTATTTTGGTTACATAAAAAAGGAAAAAAATGTATAAGTTTAATACATACAATATAAAATTTAATACACACAATAGCGTTAAATCTACGATATACATAATAGAAAATTTTAAAGTTCGATACATACAACAGTAAAAGATATTAAGTTAGAATATATTTTAATAAACTAAACTCTTACTAAAAATAGTAATATTACATACACGAATAGTCTATTATAGAAACAAACTTTAGCAAACTGTTCTAGATAATGAATTTGGCATGTGCATCTCGTTTTGGAAAAAAGAATTTTGGTAAATTTAACTTGACAATAAGTTGGAAAGATAAGTATATTTCTTGGTACTTAAAAGTTTGTAAAAAATGACTCTGTTAGTTTTAACTTTAATATTTTTCTCAAAATAAGTATTCGTACTTTCGTATGTGTATAGATTTGGGTGATAGGTGTTTTATTATTCATGTATTTGTACAATCTGTTAATTACAAAAAAAAATTGTTTTTGATATAGGTGTATCTATTTGATTCAATTTCTTGGGTGCTTTTATTTGTTCTATCTCATGTGAATACTATGGTTAATGGGGGTGGTTCATGGCTTCATGCAAGGAATAACATATAAACATTCTTCAAAATTAAAATGCTTTTCATATAAATAATAATAATAATAATAATAATAATTTTTTCAAAATGTAGATGTTTTTAAAATTAACGTTTTCTGTTTAAATAAAAATTCACATAATAATAATAATAATAATAATAATAATAATATTAATAATAAAAAGCTTAGATGAAAAATATAACATGGCACTAGTTACTGTCGTGTCGATGTATACGAACTAAAAATAAATTAATGCACAGCATAAGCTCTGAAATTCAATACATAAAATAACAAAATAATGTATATTAAATATCTTTATAACATTTATTTCTTTATAATTAAAATACAATAAATGAGTTTTTAAATGTTAAATTTTTGGATACATATAATATTAAAGAGTTTAGTTCATCAAAATGTATTCAAGTTATCATGTTTTGCTATTGTATGTATTGAACTTACAAATTTCTATTGTGTATATTGAACTTTTAATTTGTCTCTATTGTGTGTATTAAACTTTCTATTGTATGTACTAAACTTGTAAATTTTTTACTTTTTTATGTAACTAAAATACATATAATAGCAACAAATTAAAAGTTTGATACACACAATGGAAACTTTTAAAGTTAGATACACACAATAGCAAAACGTGACAACTTGAATACATTTTAATGAACTAAATCCAATATTAAAACGTGTAAAGTTAAACACATCATACATTTTGTTCCCTTAATTTTAATTATTATGTGTCGTTATCTAAAATTTAATATTTTCTTAATAAATCTTAACTAAGAATTTTACGTGGCTCGTAAATCTATTTCATTTGTTCTTATTGATAGATAATCTTCCATCTTCTATATCTAATCTAATCTATCTATCTATTTAATCTAATCTTCTATCTTCTAATCTAAACTTCCAATCTTCTATCTATCTATCTAATCTAAATAAAAAACTAATTTGATAAAATTTATTAGAGGATCTGAATCATTCATTTTAAAAAATATTTAATCTTGACCATTCATTCACTTAAAATCAAAAAATCAATTTTGACTTTTTAGAGTCAATTATTAGAGATAATTTCATATATGCTCTTATTAAATTATAAAAAATTGTAATTGTCCACCTTAATTTACAAATATCATATTTACCCTTTATAATATTTTAAAATATCATAATTAATCAAATTCTTAGTTTTATCATTCTAAAATTTTTATAATCATTTTAAATTCTTTTTTAATAATAACCAATAACGTTTAACTTTATTACCTTTAATTGTAACAATAATAACCACTCGCGTCAATGTTTCCATTGCCGGTTAGAGTGTTGATGTCGTACGTCGTCATTTTTTAAACTCTCATTTAATTCGCGTTTTATTATTATTTAATACGTTTTTATTAATGTTTAGTATTTATTATCGTTTAAACCAATCCGTGTATCACACAGACATTTACTCTAGTAATATAATAAAAGACTAACATGCATCATATTTATTGGATGATCATAACCATTTATTTAATAAAATAAATTTAATTGTACAATCTTAACCATCAATTTAATCAACTTTTGAATTTTAATTTTGACTTTTATTGGTCAAAATTGAATTAAAATTATTAGAGAAATTTCATATATGTTATTCTTAAACTTTAAAATATTTTATTTGTCCACCCTAATTTACAAATGTTATATTTACACTTTATAAATGATCAAAATATCGTATTTAACCAAATTCTTAATTTATCACTTTAAATTATTTTATAGTCATTTTAAAGTTTAAAAAAAATATTTGAATCCATTGCCCTAGTTATAATAATAATGTTCGATGACATGTACAAAAAAATACAATCGCGTCTCTTTGTATGATGATACACGTTTCTACCATCACGTCAGCGGTCAGCCCTCAACCTCGCATTGACGCTTCCACCGCTGGTTTGAGTGTTGACAGCGTCTGTCTTCATTTTTCTAAATTCTCATTTATTTCGTGTTTTATAATTATTTAACAACTATTATTTTATAATTTTTTAAAGCAGGTGTACGTATTACACGGACATCTAATCTAGTTACGGATGTTTGACAAAGGTATTTATAATCTTAAGCATAGGCGCATTAAGTTCTTACTTCTTGAATAAGTTTGGTGTAATTAAAAGGAAGTTACTTTTTTAAGCATATATGTTTAACAGTGGTAGTAGGACCAAAGGAATATCTGGACCAATGTTTTCAAAAGGATTGTGATTAATTTAAACAACATGATTAAAGTTATTATAATCAAGTTCACGGTTTAGAGTTTACACCTTTATCAAATATAAGACTTTGACTTCTATAAAGTGAGTGGTGATTCATGCAAGTTATAAGGTAAAAGAGTTAATTCAAAATCTTCTAATCTAATATTATCTAAATCATCTAACTTCAACAAGGAATATTTTTATAAAATTTACTATACAATTATAATCTTTCATTTAATAAATCAATTTTAATTAAATAATCCTAACAATCTATTTACTCAAATTTGAAGGAATTGATTGTGACTAATAAAGGTCAAACTAACAATGACCTAATTTAAAATTTTTAATATATGATTGTTTTTTCTCCAACTCCTTATAAGTACGATTTTAAGTGTTTGGATAAGTAAGACCAACAAATTTGACTATTATTTGATACAAGAAACTTATATCACACACAATTAAATTTGTTTTTATCATATAAGGCTTTCATTCACATTCGTAATCAACCTTTATAATCTAAAACTAGCTTAACATCTCGTGTATAACCACGAGAAATGGTTAAAATAAATTTTAAATATTTATAGTGTGAAATAGTATTACCATATAGAATAAAACAATTATAAAGTACACATGAAAAAAACTCATGTGTATTGGAGAAAACAACTCATTTATAAGTTATTTGTGGAAATAAAAAAGATAACTGGTTAAAAAATTCTAAAAATAGAACGATAATATTATAATCCCTTTTCTTTTAATATATATATTAAAGATTAAAGATTTTTGTTGTTATTTTAAAATTATTTAAAAGTTCTCTTGAGTCTTGGCTATTAGGTAACTACTCATAAAAAAATGGTAAGCTTCGTTAGTTTTTTTTTATATTAAAAGGCATATTTGATGGTTAATTATGATATTTTAGACAATTTTGTTTATCCATTTAGCAAATCACCCTATTATTTTTTAATTGCATTATTTGTAATTATTTAAATGTTAAAATTATATACACAAGCTATTGATTTTGATGAATTTTAATTTATAAAAAGGAATTTGATTGGTGAAAAAAATTCTAAAATAGAACGGTGATATCATAATCATATTTTATATATATATATATATATATATATAAATTAAAGATTACAGATTTCATAATTTCATTATTAAGTTTTTAAAATATTTAAATAATACCTACTAAATCAGATTACTGTTTCTTAAAACAAACCTAAATCACACAAAATCAGATTACTGTTTCTTAAAACAAACCTAAATCACACAAAATCAGATTACTGTTTCTTAAAACAAACCTAAATCACACACGTATTTTATTTTATATTTATCATATATAAGAAATATGAATAACATTCATATTTTATATCATGTCCTTAAATTTAGAAAAACATCCATTCAGTCACGGGTTACATTCGAATTTTCACTTTGTTTGTTTGGAAACATAGGAGTATAGTACGTATCGTCATTAATCTTCATCAATGTTTACATTCTTAATCAAACTTTATAATTCCATCCATACCTATACCTTCTAGTTTTAGTACTAAATTTAAATTAATAAAATAAATATTTAATTTATATTATATTAGATTTTAAATTTATTTGATATTATTTCGTTAGGTTAAAAGGTATAACTCGTATATTTTACTAGTTACCACTAACCACATAGAGTTACATTCCTAATAAAAGATTTACACTTAGAATTCTATCCTTATCTTTACAATATGATTAAGGGCAAATTGTATTAAAACACAATGAATTTTGTGTTAGTTGTCGTTATATACAACCAACTTTAGTTTCTTAAAAATAATACAATCAACTTTCATAATCTTCGCATTGTATGCAACTTGTTGTATACTATGAAAATTATGAAAAAGTTCATTGTATACAATGGTAACTAAAAAACAGACATATAAAAAAGTTATTTACATATAATGAGAGAAATTTGAAAGTTAATTGTATTATTTTTAAAATTTTAAAGTTAGTTGTATACAATTGTGACTAAGATAAAGTTCATTGCATTTTCATACAATTTCCCTTATTATTAATTTTAACTTAAAGCCTACATATATTCTAATAGATGTCAAATATCTCTAATCTCTAAATATAAATAAAAGATTAATTTGAATATTTTTATTGGATAATCATATACGTCTCTTTTGGTAAAATTAAATTTTAACTATTTATTTAAATTAAAAATTCAATTTGATTTTGGCTTTTAGTAATCAAAGTTCTTTAATGTGAAAAATCAAAATTATTAAAGATAATTTCACATATATCCTTCTTAAACCTTAAAATATCATATTTTCACCTTAATTTATAAATATCATATTTACCTTTTATAATATTTCAAAATATCAAATTTAACCAAATTCTTATTTTTATATTTTAAAATAGTTTATAAGCAGTTTAAGTTTTTTTTTATTATTACCAATAAACAATTGACCTTATAGCTTCTAGTTATAACAATAATAGTCTATTACTTGTACAAGAAAGAAAATAACGTCTCTTTGTATCATAATACTTCGTTTATGCTATCACGACTGCGCGCCCTCCCTTCATGTAGATGTTTCTACTGCTAGTCTGTGTCTTGACATCATCTTTCACCGTCTTTAAACTTTTTTTCACGTTTTGTAATTATTTAATACTTTTTTTTATTAATGTTTAATATATATATATATATATCATTTTTTAAATCAACCCATGTATCATACAGACACTGAATCTAGTACACACCTATATATACACATTTATAACGTCAAAATTGAATCTCATTTTTGACTTTAAAATGTCAAAATCTAAACTTAATTTTGACTTTACATCAATTTAATTTACATTAAACTATTTTCTAATTCAAAGTTTTTATCCATTAAATTAATGTAGGAATAAATCTACTAAATCTTATGGTACATCAATAATAAAATAGTATACGCATTCAAATTCTTTGTATATCTATGCTTGATATATAAACACACACACTACAAAAGTTTTTAAGAAAGACTTTGATTGGACTCTTTTTTTGTTAATACAAAAAATAATGTATTTAGTTAACAAATATAAATAATACTTTCATGTAAATAATTATGACTACACGTTTGTTTACAAAATCATCTAAACTAACTAATTATTATAAAAGACAAGTTTAAAGGGGTCGAGATCAACCACCATTACCTTGTTGTCTATTTTTGAATTTTACATATGATCTTTTTTGTTAGGTTGCTTGGGATTCCAAGTTATAGAGCATTGGGCTCAAATGAATGTTATCTAATTGGTATACTCGTGACTTTTTGAAACGTTTTTTTGTCATCTCTGGTTGAAATCCCATGAGACTATAACAGTTGATCTATCATATGGCTCGATAGGCCATTAGGTAATATTTAATATATAAAAAGGCGAATAGAATTAAATATCATTTAGGTATTATATAAGTAATTTTAGAAGATTATATAACATCTTGCATCCCAAACTCTTTACCCATGATTCCCCAACCTTGAATGTGTGATGTCGATTGTCGCTCATGCCCTTACATTTTGTTTTTGTCACTCTCTGTGTTGTGTTCCGGGGCAGCCCTTAAGGTAGGCTAGTTATACAAAAGTTTTTAAGAAAGACTTTGATTGGACTCTTTTTTTGTTAATACAAACAATAATGTATTTAGTTAAACAAATATAGATAATACTTTCATATAAAAAATTACGATTACATGTGTGTTTACACAATCATCTAAACTAATTAGTTATTTTAAAAGATAAGTTTAAAGGGGTCGAGATCAACCACCATTACCTTGTTGTCTATTTTTGAATTTTACATATGATCTTTTCTGTTAGGTTACTTAGGATTCCAAGTTACCGAGCATTGGGCTCAAATGTATGTTATCTAATTGGTATACTCGTGACCTTTTGAAACATTTTTTGTCATCCCTGATTAAAACCCTATGAAATTATAACACTTGATCTATCCTATGGTTCGATAGGCCATTAGGTGATATTTAATATATAAAAAAGGCAAATATAATTAAATATCATTTAGGTCTTATATAAGTACTTTTAGAAGATTATATGAAAGTCTGCATCCCAAACTCTTTACGCATGATTCCCCAACATTGAATGCGTGATGTCGATTGTCGCTCATGCCTTTACCTTTTGTTTTTGTCACTCTCTCTGTTATGGGGTAGCCCTTAAGGTAGGCTAGCTATATAAACTAAATTGGGCCAATGAGATAAAGAGGGTCCACTTTTCTGGTATGTCCATTATTTAAGATTCCAAACTTTGTTTTTTGAAGCTCTAGATTAACTACTATTAGGGTTGAGCGTAGAAATTAAAAAATCAAATCTAAACCGTTAAGGCCAACAAACCGAACTAATAAAACTAAAACCACTTTGAAAGTGATGGTTTGGCTTTAGTATTTACAGAAACCGATGGGTTTGGTTTGGTTTTGGTTTTAACCAAAAACTAAATTGTGAAGAAACCGAAACCACCAAATATTTAATACATTCTATATTTTTACAATAGTTGACGGATGCCGAGTCCACCAAATAATAATACCAACTATACTATGAACTATGAATAAACATAGTAATAGTGGCAAGTCGGGTCGAATCCACAGAGAATAAGTTTAACTATAAATACATAAGTTACTTTAAGGGGGGGGGGGGGTTTGAATATTGAAATAAAAGATTTAGTTTTGTTTAATAATAATAATCGAACATGTATTAAATTAAGAATTTTTTAGAAACAAGCAAGTAAGAAATATCCAACTCTAGGGTACAATCACAGTTCACTTTTAGCGGTTTGTCAATAATGTATTATACGAGCTCGTCACTTGATTAAATCAGTTATAGTCACTAGTAAACTCTAATGACCAATTCCAAATTACAAAACAATTTGTTTAGAGATAAGCATCCTAAACAATTCTTAGAATTCAAATGGATTTAAACAAGCTCTTAAAGTCCTAATTGAAGCTAGCATAAAACTCAGATGGAACCTGATTCCGAATGAATTAACACGCAAGCTCGATTAATTCTTTATATCGTTTTACCTAATTTCATAACATGAAGTAGATATCTGCTACAAAATCTAACATGCTAATCGCCAATATAATCGGTTCTTAAACAATGCCGGATTCAAGAATCAACATGACAATCCGCTATCAATTAAATCTCAAACAATTGATCAAGTTGCAAAGAAATAAGATAACGATAATCATTCAAGAACTAAAAGTAGGTAAATAACCAAGTGATTCAAAGACACAATCATATACAACCATTAAAAACAAATTATAATTGCTTAAAACCCTAGAGTTAAATTGAAGAAAACTAGTCACACATAGTTGCATTCATACCCAAATCAAGAGTAATTCTTCTTCACTTTTTTTTTGCGTGAGATCCCCAAGAATCATCAAAAAAATGTCTCCCCTGCGTGCGTATGAACTGCGACTCCTCGCCCTTTTCTTTCCTTCTTTTTTTCTCCTCTGCGTCCAGCCCACAAAACCTCATGAACTCCACATTTTCTTCTTCTTTTTCTTTCTATTCTACTTTTGGTCCTCCTAGAATCACCTGTTGACCACCATCCTTTGCATCCATAATTTTCTTTTCTTATTTTTTGTTGGGCTGGTGAGAACCACCGGGTACATCCATCATTTTTTATCAAATGCAACAAGGTTGCTAAGGATTTTAATATTGACAAAAGTGGTCCTTGCGCTATGTCTAATTAAATTCTTTATGGTTATGACCGTGCTTCAAGACTTGAATCCATTTATTGTTTCTTTTCAAACCTAAAATTATAAAAAAACACAAGAATTAAGCATCTTTATTATGATTAACACATTTAAGCAAGCATTTCACTATTAAGTCCATTGTGGAACATTTAAGCACAAATGCATTCAAAGAGCTTTATATTTGGCCATGTAATTAGTGAATATAATCATTTATCAATAGTATAACTATTTAATGTATTTTAATAATTTATTACTAGTTTATTAATTATTTTGAGACACTTGATGTAGTGGTTATATGATTTGGGTGACATTTTAAAGTTTCTCTATATTTGATTGAGAGTTTGGTTCTTATGTTTATAGAAAAATATGTTATTTATTAAACTACAATGATGGATTACAGTATCTTTTTGGTCATGACAAATTAAAATCCAAAAATAGAATTAGATCAAGCAAATGGACTCGTTAGGTCGAGAAGAGGCGGGTTCGGTTTATAAACCGAAACCGAACCATTAGTGACATGAAACCGCCAAAACCGAATACGATATAAACCAAAACCATTGGTTTTGAAATTTCTAACCGAAATTAGCAGTTTGGGTTCGGTTTAAGCTTAAAACCACACAAACCGCTCCACACTCACACCCAACTAGAATGCTATAAAGTTTTTTTAAGCCTAATATATAACTCTATACAGCAATTTTTTATTTAAAGGTAATTCCTACTTAGTTGGTTCCTAGAGGAAGTCCAATCATGCTCTGATGTACATGACCTAACAAATTTTGTGATTGTTTTCTATATTTCATTGGCTATTTAAGATGTTTGCACCTAACGGGTATTGAACCCTGATCTCTTTTCAATGAGGTATTTTTTAGAGTATATGATAAAAAAATATTACAACAGATTAATGAGATATAATACCTTTTTATGGGATAGTTTATGTTTGTGAATCGCTAAATCAATTATCTTTTTTGTTGACATAATCATACAATGTTAAACTTTCAATCTGTTTCCCGATGCCAATGATTTCAAAATAAAATATTGATCAAACTATGATGATTTTAATAAACACACTATTATTAACGAGCCAGAGCTTCGTATGTCAAAAGAGAGAATTATAAGTATGACATCCGAAGTTTGAGACAATGTTATTAATGTAGTGATTTATATATTCGTTATGATTTATAATTTGGGTTTTATGTAATAACAATGAGAAATTATGGTTAAATTATATTTTTAAATAATCCTTAAGATTTAGAAATTAAGAACCTTTAATTATTTATATTTATATGTATATGTTTGACTCTCATTATTAATATACTATGTTTTTTTATAATTATACTTTGATAAAAATAATTCCACTAACCGTGTATCACACGAGTGTCTAACAAATGAATATGTTAAGCACAATAAATGATTATACGATATTAATGAATATCTTTTTGATCGAAATTATTTTTAAGAAAGAGTAATTTTGTTTCAACAAGTGAAGAGATTGATCACATAAATGATTACATGATATAAATATTAAACACTATAGAGGTATCATATTTCAGTTCAGATAACATAGGTTAAGGTGAACTTTCATATCATTTTTAAAAATCATTGTACACACCGAATATAGTTAATTCTCTAAAGGTTTAATCTTTGTAACGATGATTGTAACTTAACAAATAAAACTATGAATATAATACATAAAGAAGTACTAGTGAAAATATGAAAGACCGTCTTAATTCAATCTTCGAACATTTGGTAAATATGTTGTTTTATTAATTATTTTTTCTATGGATATGATCTTATTTGTTTAAATTGTTTTATTTATTTTATTTAGGGATATAATATATGTCTCTAGCAATATTTTATACTTATAAACATTTTAAATATTTTAGGTTTTTTAAAGTTTATCTCGTAAGTAAATATGTATTTAACTAGTAAGATAAAATTAGGTATCATTATCACCGTTAACCAATTCTGAAATCCATATTCATAATCATCAATTGCAAACCAAACATGAGAGATGGTCGACCTAAAAAGTAAATCATGCACATGAACTAAACGGTGCCGCTTAATAACAATAATAATAATAATACAAAAAAGAAAAAGAAAGTGAAAATAATTTGGGGGTGGGTTTGTACTTTGTATGTATTATCGTAACCCTCTCTCTGATCCCAAATAAATATCTCCCCCCACCTCCCTCTCCCTCTCCCTCTCTCTCTCCATTTTTCGATTCCCAAACGCCGGAGAGTCGTAGCAGAGACTCGCCTGTTCTTCGATTTAACTCCGACTTGGTTTATGAGGTATCGTTTCTTAATTTCTTGTCACTATTTCTCAACTCCTAAGGTTTTCTTTTCATTTACTCCTCTTTTTTGGATCCTGTCGACCCTTTCTTAGATTTTCAGATCTGTTTTTCGTTCTTGTGATTCAATTCTTGTAAAAGAAAATAAGTTTTTTTTGTATATCTGGTGATTGTTTCTCGGTGGAAACGGAACGCAAAGGCCCTTGTAGATTCGATTGTGTGTGTGTTTTCGTATAGGATTTTTAATCTTTTAAGACTTTAGACGATCGATTACATTAATTTTTTTAATTTAATCTTTGAGATACGTGTTTGAACATAGGTTTCTGATTTCTTTGCGTTCTTGATTCCTTTAAGTGGAGCTCTTTTGTTTACATTTAATGCCGTTTCTTTTATTTTTATTTTGTACATGTTTGGATCTTGTTTGATTTTTGGTTTCGTGTTTGTGCAGCTCGAAGGAGAAGCCCACTCTAGGGTAAGTGTCGCTGCTATTTACATTTACATATCTGATTTTTTACTGTTTTATCATGCATTATATGATATGCTATTTAGGGTTAGACCTAGGCAAAATGATTTTAATAATTTCTTTTGTTGTTTCTCGTAAAGTTTTTAGTAAATACATGACTTTTTGTGGTGTGTTTAATGCAATCTTGACATATTCCCCTCATCTGATTTCAAACGTCCATGTGGTGTGGACTGTGGTCCTATTGTTGGTACCATATTTTCTTAGCAGTTGAATGTGTTTTATATAATATTTTTTTGTCATCAAGTATTGACTAATCTGGCTGTGTCAGTGTTTAGTTTACAGATCATACATCCATTTTCTTGATTATATGAACAATGGATTATAATTCCCGAACAAGATGCAAACTTTATTAATTTGATCTGCAAGAGGAATGACATGGTGATTTTCATTAATGCTCTTAGGCTATAAAATGAAAAGGGGCCATAAAACTCAAAAGGGGCAAACTGACCTATGGAAATTTTAAATCACTAGTGAAAAATTAATAAGCTCACACTCGTTTGTTTCTGTTATTTCCCCTAATAAAATTGCCATTTTACTCATAACGTTAATTAAATATGTGTAGTCTCTCATTTTATTGTTTTTTTTAAAAATCATATGCTATCTTCTTTTCAAGAACGTTTTCTGATGCTCACAGCAGATGGCCAGATGGGAAAATAAGATGCATCTTTTTTGCCTCGAAGAAAGCTAGAACCCAGGTTTTTGATTAAAATTTGGGGAACTATAGCCTTAATTCATGGTTCTAAATAACGTAAGGCATGGCGAGGCGGCGAGGTCAAGCCTCAAGCTTTAAGTGCCATGAGTCCATGACCTTTTTTATGGCGGCTATTTTTATATATATTTTATAATTATATATATCAAATTTATCAGTATTAATATACAAATTACACAAATGAGGAGCATATACAATTTACAAAATACAAATTTATAGAAGTTCAATACAGCCGGTCGCAAAACGTATACTAAAAAAGTCCAATTTTAAAAAAAATTCTGGGCGTCACGCCTTAAAAAACTCGCCATTTGACGCGTATAGGCGCGCCTTGGTGAGCACAACACCTAACACTCACGCCTAGGGCCATTTTTGATGGCGGAGCCACGCCTTATGCCTTCAAGACGCCGGCCTTAACCGTTTGCATTAATTTTTATGGGGTTCATTATGTTGAATAAACCTTCTCATAATTATCTTGTTTTTACCGAGGACGCCAGAGCCATTTCTACTTCATTGATAACTTGACCACTAACAGATTGTTTAGGTTCTCATAAGTATATGCTTTAGCATTTGGTTTTTTGTTGCACATGGATATGTCTTATAGCGCATATCATTTTCTTGTCTTACTTTTTTGTATATGATATCTTGCAAATATCATTGCCCAGAAACACTTAATTATGCAGACGAATTAATTATATGTTATATGCCCTCATATTTAGATACAGTTGTTAGCTATTGACCATATTTATATGTACTTCCAGTGGTCAGCGGATCAAGACCCGCAAACGGAATATCGCAGCCCCTCTGGACCCTGCAGCATTTGCGGATGCAGTGGTCCAGATTTATTTGGATAATGCTGGTGATCTGGTATCGTTTATCTAACTTGATCAACTATATCATATACTTTTGTTTCTGATTGATCTCATTCTTCTCTTTCTATAGCTGTAGTTTTTACACCACTCCATCATCAGTTTGATCAAACTTCTATCCAATTGCAGGAACTAATTGCTAAGAGCATTGAATCTTCAGACCTTAACTTCAGCAGATATGGTGACACTTTTTTTGAGGCAAGAATCTTGGTTTATTTTGTTCTCTCTTTGTGGTCTGTACAGCTCAAGTTGTTCTACTACAGAATAGTAGTTTGTGACAGCTATGTTCATTATTCTTTTAATTAATAAGTGTGTCTGGTGCATTTAAAAAAAAGTGTCTTATAAACTTTTTTATTTTTTAGGTTGTCTTCACTGGAGGGCGTACTCAACCTGGAACAACCAAGCCTGATGAGGGGGAGCGGCATACTCATTCAATTTTAGATTGTGAGGCTAAGCGTGAAGAGATATTGCCATCTGTAATTTACATACAGAAGATTTTGAGGCGAAGGCCTTTTCTGATAAAAAATCTTGAAAATGTTATGCGAAGATTTCTTCAGTCCCTTGAGTTCTTTGAGGAAAATGAACGAATTAAGCTGGCAATTTTCACAGCACTTGCGTTTTCTCAGAAGCTGTCTGGTCTGCCACCAGAGACCGTCTTCCAGCCACTTCTTAAGGATAACCTAGTTGGAAAAGGACTGGTTCTTACTTTCATAACTGACTTTTTCAAAGAATATCTGATTGATAATAGCCTTGATGATCTTATCGCCATCTTGAAGCGTGGCAAAATGGAGGACAATTTGCTTGATTTTTTCCCATCTGGGAAGAGGTCTGCTGAAGCTTTCTCTGAGCATTTCACGTAAGTTCCAAGTTATGTTCCCTTCATAGTACAAGAGACTAAGAGAGACTTGAGGGTGGGCTAACAGCCGATTTGTATTAACTTTTTTTCCAATACTGCAGCAAAGCTGGGATGTCGTCTTTGGTTGAATATAATGATAAGAAGATTTTTGAGGTGAAGGTGAAGGAGATGAAAACAGCGTTAACAAGTCAGATCTCAGAGGAAGCTGATATCTCAGAAGTGATAGAAACAGTGAAACAACATGTGAAGGATGCTAAATTGCCAGAAGTCGAGGTTGTCAGGATCCTTTGGGATGTTTTGATGGATGCTGTTCAATGGTCAGGAAAGAACCAACAACAGAATGCTAATTTGGCTCTCCGCCAGGTAATCGGTCACCTTCTATTCTATTGATCTATTCTAACAAGGTGTCGTGCATGAAAAAGAAGGTGCGTTACTGTTGTTAATTTTGGGGGTTTTCTCATCTTTGTGCAGGTGAAAACATGGGCTAAGTTACTGAACACATTCTGCACAAGCGGAAAGCTTGAGCTAGAGCTTCTTTACAAGGTTCAAGTCCAATGTTATGAAGATACAAAACTAATGAAGTTGTTCCCTGAGATAGTGAGATCTCTTTATGACCAAGATGTTCTTGCTGAAGACACTATACTTCATTGGTTTCGTAAAGGAACCAACCCAAAGGGAAGGTACGAATATATGTACATAGTTTGCATTACTAGTTTTACTTGATCATCATTTGATTATCAAGGTACAAGATCTGTCAGAACTGCTACAAATGGCGGGGCATTGTGTTTTAGGCAAATGTGCACAACCTAATAACAATAATAAAAAAAAGAATTCTAGAGAAGCCAAATGAATATATTTCTGACTAATTGATGTATGTGTTAACGGTGCAGGCAAAGCTTTGTGAAGGCATTGGAGCCGTTTGTGAAGTGGCTGGAGGAGGCGGAAGAAGAAGAATAGACGTTTCTTTTTTCTTTCATCAACCGATAGTTTTCTATGTGGCCATCTTTTCTCCTTAATTTCAGAGCGTGTCAAAACTTTTGGATGTTTTGTGTGTACTTTTAACTTGATTTTAGTTTCTTTCATTTGTCAAAAAGTTTATGATGATGCTGGGATTCATTTCAATAATCAGTGTTTATTGATAAATTCTACTTGGCACATGACTAGCATGGTTGTCTTCCATATATTTCTTCAATATGTGGTGAGTGATGGGTTTTGAAGGAACGATAAGGCCTGTTTGTATTGGTGGGATCCACATAATTTGATGGAATTGGAATTTGGTTCAAAATTAGGTGCCCATGGAATGAAATTTGTTTTTATCAAATTCCATGAATGACAGAAGTCACGCTCTTCCCAAAAAGCCGAAGAATGTGATTCTTTCACTCGGCTGCTTTACCGTTCGGTGTCTGATTCCTGCTTTCACCATTACAGACATTGTGTTCGACTTATTGCTGTGTTTGTCATTATAGTCTGTTTGCAATCAAGGTTAGAATTCTGCTTCCTTCACAGGTTTGCGATTAGAGTTGATCATGATTTATTGTTGCTTCTGGTTGTGCAAAAAGAGTTCATGATGGTGGTATGTGGCGGTGGCTTCTCATGATAGTTAGATAACCAAACGCAACATACAACGAAGTAGATTCAAATTCCAAATCTTTTTCAAAAATTCATAAAGAATCAAATTCCATTCCAAACAACAAAACTCCCTCTTAAGAGTATACTAGCAATTTGTCATGTCTTGAAGTATCCAATCGTACCTACAGGAAGTTAAAATGTAGGTAATTTCGCTTTTTAAACAGCCTCCGTCTTAAAAGGTTTTATTTTATGTGAATAAGTT
This sequence comes from Dittrichia graveolens, assembly GCA_038502395.1. Taxonomy (NCBI): domain Eukaryota; kingdom Viridiplantae; phylum Streptophyta; class Magnoliopsida; order Asterales; family Asteraceae; genus Dittrichia; species Dittrichia graveolens. Next base: position 64,590,822 of record JARJIL010000008.1, read on the forward strand.
ATAAATTTATGACATAATATGAAAGTTATAAATTAAGTATTACATTTGTAACGTTTCTAATGATCATATATATAAAATCTAATATAATAAGGTGATTTCCTAGTAATGTATGACCGTATGAGTACTTAAAAAGCATGTAGATGAAACGATACGTATACATGCACACATATTACACATACACACATGATTATTTTCACCTTAGTTTTGGCTTCACTTGTCATTGACTTTAACAACTTCCACTCTCCTAACTGATGTTGTCTGTTGTCTCCACTAGACATGTCAAAACTAGCTAGTGTTATATGTTATCTTCACCAAATGTGTTCAAACTAGCTAGTGTTATCTGTTGTCTCCACCTGATGTGTCCAAACAATTATAGTATTCCTTTTTTCAATTTACCAGTGATAGGCACGACTCTTAATTCAACCCTACATAATTCATTCAGTATCTTGTCTAACATGGTTTTATCACATATCCACCTTAACATCCTCATATATGCTCTTTCTATCTTTGTCGCTTGAGCTTTTTCATCATACTCCGTCTCTTATAACATAGTTGGTCTAACTGTCATCTTATAAAATTTTCTCTTCAACTTCAATGAAACTTTATTGTCACATAAAACTCTAGTCGTCACTCCCCACTTAAACGATCGACGATGGCAGTAGGAAGTGGTGGAGATGGAGGCAACGATGAGGTGGCGGTAGTGGTGGTGGTAGGGGCACGCGCAATGGATAGCAGCGGCGGCAACAAGAGTGTTATTGATCGGTGGTGGTAAGGACTACTGTTGTGAGGAACACATATACTTGAATCGAACACATCCATTGTAGTTGTCAATGGTTTATTACCTATTAACCAGTAACTATGCTTACATTCCAATCAACCAAATACCATTATGATTACAATTACCATTTCTCACCCCCAAAACCTCTAACTAAATACCCGTAAGTTTTGCTTTGATTTGCTATATATTGACTAATGGACAAAAATGTAAAAATGTTATTTTCCCTTTCTTTTCTTTTAACTTGAGTATACAACATATGTGATTAATTTTTTCCCTCTCTTTTTCTTCATTTTTTCCCTTCCCATTCATTTCTTCTCTTTTAAAACTCGAGTATTAAGAATCAATTAACTTCACCATACTATTATAAACATAAAAACAAAACTAAACGCTAATCTTGGTTGAGAAATCATATCTCAATCATAAAAAAAAGTGTTTAGTTATCCAACTTGTTATAAAGTGCACAAAAGTATAAAGTTTTGTTAAAATTATAATTATATGTATTAAACTTTATTTTATACTAAAAACTCTACAAATTTCGTCTATATGGTTTACCAAAATTTTTACTTTTCGTCCTTATTTTTCAAAATTATATTAACAATCACTATGGTTTTCATTTCGTTATGAATTAGGTCATTTACATTAATAACCGTTAACTTTTCTGTTGGAGACCCCTCACGAGCCTTGCACATGAGAACATTTTAGTCGTTTCAAGTTTTTAACCACTAACCTTATTAGTCATTAACAAACAATTTCTATCTTTTAATAAAAAAAACCATCATTCACTTGTTTTTATATTTAAGCAAATAAAAAAGAATGACCAAAAATCGAAGTTGAAAAAAGCATAGAGTGTGGATAGGAAATCTACCAAAAACGGACATGTTACTTTTTTTGTTTGGGACAACCCAAAAAGGAATGTGTTACATTCCTCTAAAAACGCCATCCATATTTAGAATTTTCCAACAGAAGAATTAACCGTGAAAATAGATCAATTTGTTTTAGACAAAATAACGTCTTGAGGCTTAATGTTTCTAAAAACCGTGTTATCGACACCTTTGATAAAATTAGTGCGCATGGATTCCATACAAACTTCAAGCCTGTTAACGAGTTGCTTGGAATTTTGTTTGCTAGGTACCAGTTGGTGATGGAATGACCATATGTCGCAAGAGGTGATTCTTCACATGCTTAAAGAAACAATAATCATCAAATCTTAATGGATCATGCATGGCCTTAGGCAAAACCATTTTTTGGAAGTTCTTTTGGCACATCCTGGCTCCAGCAAATTCATTGGTCATTAGGTTTTATGCAACAGAAGGTGCTTCAATTTTGGTTGATAATCTAAGTCACTTAAATGTTCATTAGTAAAACTCGATGTATGCAACATCACGGAATGCCTGGGGTTTAGAGAATTCTTGCAGTCCAGGAGTAGGGGATGGTCATAAACCCTGACCAGAACCATTGTAGTGTTTTTGACACGAAGCTGTATTGACAGTAAAATGATACCTTCTTGTGTCTACCTTCAGTTTTTGTAACTAATACAAAAGCAAGTCTTGAAGTTTATGGGTTCAAGCTTTGCAAAATGCGCAAAAAATGTTGCATTCAGAAACTATCAGCAGTCTTAGTTAAACTGAGAAGCTTTAGTAGAACAATTTTTTAATTTTATTCTAAATGCTGCAACTACTATTGATTCAACATATTAGGAAACATGCCTGATTCTTGTTGACTGTGTTGGTGATTCCTTCATGTTGATAAAATTGTTCCTTGCTGATCTGTTGATATGATAGTGTCGTTTCAGATGCAAAAACTGTCAGAAATGGGGAAAACAGATTGTAGCAGCGGATAGCTTTTTCCATGGTTTAGTATTATCAAACACCGTGTCTCGATACACAGACTACTAAAGTACTCAAATGGATACCATCAATCGTACCACAGAATATACTAGAGTAATCTCTGCAGCCGGTCCATGTCAGATTGACAGCTCCTTATGCTCTATCAATAATATGATACTCATGCACATTCTTTTAGTTCAGGTAGACCCCTTTTCAAATGAAAATGGCCATTTGAATGGATATTAACCATTTTGCTAGAAAAGGTAACACAATTTCGTTTTCTTAAAGAGAGGGTTTGATTATCAGCATTACATAATTCTAACTGTAGGAATTTCAATGAGTTTGTGACGATATAATAGATTTGTGTGTTATGATAAAGTTAGGATATTCACAATACCTAAAAGGAAAAACTTGTGCTTTGATGCTGATGAGTCGTTTGACTCATAATTGAAGGGAAGGGGAAGATACCCACACCGTTTAAGCCTATGCCTAACATTTAATATTTTGGAAAGAAAAATAAGGTAGAAAGTTTTTTCACCACTTACTACCCACTTGAAGTTGGTGTCTAAATCACCAATTGCTAACCACCTAACGTGAGTTATAACTGAATAATTAACCCATCAACCACATAAATTTGGTGTTCTAACCACCAACCACCTCAAGATAATTACTAGAAGTCGGCTGTTAGGGCTGTGGTTAGTGTTACTTAAATACTTTTTAATAAGATAAAATTAAGAACCTAGTAAATTGATGCAACTGAATCAAATAAATTCTACCTTCAAGGATCATTATGGACATTGTGAAGCAACAGCTGAGCATTGTGCAAGAGGGCATTGATCTCCTCATTTGAAGCATCAAGTAAGCGAAGTTCTTTGATTTCCTCTTGCCACTTCTCCATTTGTTCCTTGTGCATTCTGTAGGCACGAAGTTCCATTAAATGTAAATAACAATTCAAATGTTCAACTTTACTTGCATTACATGTTCCCATCTCACGTTATCACCCGTTCTTCAAATTCAGTACTCAATTCTTTGAAGTACGATCTCCCAGATTCAAGAAGTTCAGACACCTTCATTAAAGAATAAAAGCAAACTTATAAAGTTTAGTGAAGCTAGAGATGAATTCAATGAAAGCATTTAAAGATGGGACAATAGTAAGTTTACATCCCAGATCATATTACATGATAAGAATCTGGATATGATATAATCTCCAACATGATTACCTGCTGAGTAAAGTTGTCAATCTTTTCAAGAATTTGGCTCATATAAACCTCCATCTGTTCAGATACAGGTGGATTTGCTTCGGCATCTACTTCTGCAACCTCTACTATCGCTCCATCTTCTGTCACTGTTTCCTTCTCTTCAACCTGAAAATTGAATAATATAAAAGTAGTGCCTAAGAACAAATAATGCATCTTCTTTTGCTTTGGTAAATAATAGAAATAATCAAAGTGACGATTCAAGAATACATACAAATTTAGTACGTTTCCTCATGGGCTCTGTCGTTTCAGTCTCCATTAAAAATGTATGTCAAAGACTGGATAACCATAGTGCATGCATGAGATCAAGAACACATGAATTCATCAAGAACGAAAAATCACATCAATAGAAGCTAACAGTAAACAGGTGATGTGTTTCCTTGTCTATGAAGAGGGAGAGGCGTACATTTAGATGATAACCATTTTGCGTATGCATATAGATGCATAAGCAAATATTTAGTATTCTTGAAGTAAAAAGTAAAAACTAGTACATTGGATGCCAAATTTGCCTACAGCTATGTGGAATTTGTGATTGGTAAAGGAGCATATATATGCTATTGCACAAGAGTAAATATTTGTTAATTCATTAGCCAATTGCATAAAATGTGAATCAAAATGGTAAATTGTTTCAACCTTTTCTAATTATATAACATTTGCTAAGGTACAAAAAGATGCATATTCTTGAAGTTTGAACCACAATATACTTGAATCATTAACAAGAAATGGTGCCTTTCTCCAATTCGTTAAGAGGAACATTTCTACTGCATAATGATAACAAGTTTAGCTTCAATAAGATCTAAATACAAATTTACAAAAGGAATAAAGGGGAAAGAAAAAAAAAAGCTGACCATCAACTCGGTCAACCAATCAAACATGTTTAAGTAAGCAGTACATAGATGCCAGCGCAATTTGCCCACATGATGGTGATCCTCACGAGTTCCAATTTGGTTCTAACCCTTTGCCTCAACAATTGAATAGGAATTAATAACTCAACTAATGAGCCCCATGGTTTTGTCTATAAGAAATAAGAATGTACAACCTGATCCACTCTTCACTCTTCTTTTTCACCCTAATGAGATGCGCAAAAACATGGCCAACATGACAAAGTATAATGGAGATAAAGCATCTCTTAAATCAATCATGAAATAGTGACATTAACTGTGCAAATTACAGACATGAATTTCTCAACAAAATCCAATCATAAGATTTGGAGTTGGGAAATTATAATAAGCTATATGTAACCCCCAACTTATTGAGGACTGGTCTTAACATGCAAGTGAAGTATGTAGTTCCAATTTGGTCAACTGTGATGGTTCTACCTGTAGTCCTAATTCAGCAACTAAGGAACCCAGCTTTACCAATTTTTCAACCGAAAAACAAACTCGTACACATAAACAATCACATCGATATAACATGTTGAACATTATGACTGGAATGGAGAGTAAAAATTTAAATTCGAATTCATTCAACATATAAATTTTAGTAACCTTTGAATCTTCAGTCAACAATTTACTTCTGACTCATGCAACATTTAATTGTGAGAACTTATGGATCTTCCGGTCAACATTTAAATTTATGATCTGTTTCGAATTACACACCAGAAAACAATATACAAGTATTACATTACAATACATATAAATAACTATACAATAATCAAGAAATAAGCAGAATAATGAGAAACTACTGAAAGCAACGATTCCAGCGAGTCACATAAATAGATGGCACAAACAGAGCATGACATAAACAGGATGTGATTGACGATGTTTCATCTTCATTAAAATCGACGATCGGAGCACAAACTAATACGATTAATAGTCGCGAAAGTAGAAGCTAATACCTACCTCACAGATTCAAGACGATGAGCTACCTCTGATATTTCACTGGTTACGCCTTCCCGCGTTCGTATTTTTTGGTTGATAGGTTATATATAATCCAAGTTGTCTTTGTGTCAAAATCAATTAAAAGGAATTGGTAAATTACACGCGGTATATTTTGATAAAAAGAGGATAAAATAGATTATATACAAAGAGTTATATACTTCTTTTATGTAATGTAATAATTACGGTTAATGGTAATTCTAATACTGATGTGTATTGTAAGAAAATGTGATATATAAGTTCAGGTTTGATCATATTTCAAACATTTTTTGAGTTAAACATACGAATTTACTTATTTTTAATTTAAGAAGAATGTTTAAGTTTAATAAATACATCTTAACATTATTTTAGTTAAACATTTTTTTGTGTTCACAATTTCCTTCACACGTCTTACACTAATTTTTTTTTCTCCGCAACTTACACATTTCAACCCACAAACTAAACCCAATGAGGAGGCAAGTCAACGCTTCAACTACTCGAGGAAAAGAAAAAAGACCCTCATTGTCAACATCGTTTTTGGTAGTGACGGTCTGACGGAATAACATCAAGAGTTTTTTGTACACAATTTAAAATAGTGTAAAGCTATTACTATCAGCAAGGCAGAAAAAAGAAACAAAACTAAGAATCAATGTCACGTTTTTAGTATATCAATTAACGTCTCATGCTTCTTACGATAAGCTCTTTACTTGATTGATCTAAACAGAATTTTTAAAGAAACACAACCTTCTGTTCGTCTTCCGTATAATGTTCACTCGCATTTTAACAGCTGACCAACCCATAATAAAACCATTTTGGACCCAAAAACAAACCAATCTCAACCGCTTGTTTATAACCACCTCTCATCACCCATTATGCAAAATTATCATGGAATTAGTACATATTACAGTACATATTCAAAAAAAATATTTGCTATCTAAAAGACTACAACAATGAATGGATTAGTTATCGAATGTGGGGAAAAACAGAAGTAGATAGCATAAACCTGGCTCAGGCAGAAGTAGTCACCTGAGATTCGGTATTTGGGGTTAATAGGTCAATGGACATAGCAGAAGGAATTCTATGGCGCTTTAAGATATGAGAAGTGGCTGTTCTTGCCTTAACATAATTCAAAACTATTACTCTCTCATCATCCAAATCAACCCTCAGTTTCTCTTCTTTACAGTCTTCAACTAATTGGCACAAATGTTTCAAGTTGTTGATTTCAATGCCATTAACCTTCTTAACCTGCTCACAACATATGGATCGTAACTTATGTTAAAGTTCATCTACTACAAGCTAACCGAGTAAAAAAATAACTATAATACACATCCAGAAAAGGTTTGAATGTTTGATCTCTCACATGCTTTGAGTGGAATATTTTACTATTTTATAAAATATCAACAATATTCTACAATAAAAGCAAAATAAAGCATTTTATGGGACCAAACAAATGAATTTAGTTTACTTCTAATGATGATTATTGACAAACAGGTAAACTTTGACTTGGTATTTTTCCAAAAGAGAAAATGTTCATCATCTTAAAAAAGCAAATGGGAAATATTAACTATCATAATGGAAAACTATGTTAATTTAGACTATTATTTGCCAAAACATTTTAAAACGAAAATTCAGCAAATTCCATGGGAGTGCATAGCTAGTGAAAGTTCAGCAATTACTAATGAATTATGTGACATTTAAACCAGCTAAGTCATGTAGTTGAAGCTATAGAGAGGTAACTGTACCTGTAGATCAGCAAGACGCTCATATCCCACATTAATGTCATCCATCAAGACCTAAACATACAAAATACATAATTTTATATCAAATTCAGAAGTTTGTGATATCTAAAATAAGGGAAAGGGGCATGCTCAAATTTGCATAACAAGGAAGATTTTAACACTCAGGGAACATGAATTCAACAAGCCATGCATCAGCTAAGTGGGATATAAACTCATAGAGCCCAATTTCTTTTGATGAAAAGGAACATTTAAATTAGTTTGTTAAATCCAAAAATGAGGAGAGAGTATATATCAATACCATGCTTGTAATGTGTAAATATCTTATAAAAGCCTGTTTTTATCATATTAAAATAAGGACTTTAATGAACTGATAAAAGCCTCATACGCTAGATAACTGAGTTCCATACTAATCAATGGGTTCCTTGAGTTCATTACTTGATCAGACAGCCATTGAATTTAGTTATTTTAAAACAAGTATGTACAGAATAAAAATCCTTTGAAATGAAAACAATATTAAAAAATAAAAAAAAAGTAAAAGAAGACAGAACACCTGAGATAAAATAACGAGCTCTTGACCAGGCTTCTGAGGTAACTCCCTCAATGCTCGTTCACAGAGTCGACGTGGAGAGGTATTGTACCAGTCTTCTCCATATTCATGAAGGTAAGGCTGGGTCAATGGAACAAACACCAGACCAGCAAATACAAAATAACTAGGAGCCTTATCAAACTGATGGATAGGTACAAGAGGTTTCAACTGCAAAGCAATTTCAAGTGAAAAATAATATGGAGAATATTTTAACAGACATTTTAGAAAAACATATAAAAAAATGATATTAATGACTTACTGGACGAAGTGTAACCGTCAACTCAAGCTCATTACCATCTCTCAATACTTTAACTATAGCAGTTTCATTTGGCTTCTTCATTGATACGAGATGATCAAACGTTATTCTCTCCCGATTCCGGAAAGGAACTGCATGTTGAACATTATTTATATGGGAAAAGGGTGCAATGATGATAAAGGTAAACATACCTGATGGTATAATAGCAAACAATTGGGAAATTTAGCTTACAGTCTTACATCTTATAGGCGAATGACAAAGACATAATACAAAACTCTATTTAAGATGAAAATACAAAATAAACATAGAATATGGATTCACCTGTTCCATCATTTGCTATAGGAACACTGTCAAATGCAAGGACAATATCATCTTTCTTTAAGACACTGTATGCATGGGAAAGTGGATTGATCTTGCTCACAAGCACCCCAGTCAAATCAGGGCGCATGCCAAAGTATTCACGAAGTTGAATATTCTCAGTAGGTTGGCATGACAAGCCAAGAGAACAGAAACCAGCATAACTTCCACTAGCTTCAACGCCATCAACAAAATGCTTTATCACGGGCACAGGAATTATGTAACTGAAGCCGAGTTTGCCATCATAAAGATTCACCATGAAAAAGAGAAAGAAAGAAACTCAAAAACAAATGAGGTAGAAAAGAACATATCTTCTAACAAAATCGGTCAAACAACTGATGTTTCTCAGCGGGTTGCAGCAGAAGATCTAAAAAACAATTTTTTTTTTGCGAAATTTGCAATAAAGCTTGAAAGACTACATTTTTTCGTCATCACAAACTTATCATGTTTTTTCATTTATAATTTGTTATATTTAAAAAAATTGTAAGGGCTAATAATAATAATAACAACCAAAGGAATAAAAAAGAAACGAAAAGAGAGAAAATTATAACATGTATTGCGACATGATCAAACTTTTGATGATGTTAAAAAAATGATCAAACTTTTGATTGTTGTGATGGTAGTTTAGACATAAAAAATTTACTAAGAGTCTAAGACAATTAACTAAAATAATTTGTTCATTCTCATAACAACATTAAAACAATAATTTTAAAGACTAAAAATTTCAAACAAGAAAAGTAAAATAAAACGTTAAGAAAATAAAAGCAAAAAAGAAAGAAAAATAGATTCAACATGTGCCATGAAAAAGAAAAAGGTATAAACAAATTTGTTTTGCAGCGTGGCATTAACCAAAACGAAATCTTGTTCAAATAGTGAGGGCCAAGAAAAAAGAGATAAAATGGAATCGAACTCAGGTCTTAAGAGACAAACACCAACGCGTTAAAATTCCGCTAGATCTCTATTGTGTCAAAATTGCTCTATTAGTTATTTATTATTTATATTGCTTTTTTCCTGCTAAATGTAAGGAAGTTATAATTTACAGAATACAACTCACCCTATGTTTTCTGCTCCAGAGAGGTTTTGGAATGCTACTCCAGCAACCTTATCACCCATGATTGCTGGTCCTCCACTGTTTCCTGGATTAATGGCTGCATCTATCTGTATTGCCAATAACTGAGTGGCTCCATGTACATATTGTGTTGGTTCAACTCTTGAGACTACCCCTTTTGTGACAGAAATGTTGTCACCACCTAAACATAGCTTTTGGGTTAAGTACTTGAGTTACTTCTATTATAACCAGAAAACTGACACTTATTTCTGAAATACAAAGACACATCTATACTTCAAAGCAACAAAGTAAATATACCATATACTTATGGTTGCTAGCATTAATTAATTACAGGTAGTATCAATACCAATATATGTCATAGTGCAGTTAAAGAAGATTCACCAATAAGAACATTAGTATATTTACCTTGAGGGTATCCAACAACAGCAACAGCTTCTTGCATAAATGGTATGTCTCCAAGCTCCAAAAACTTCATACCCTCCCAGAATTCTTCACTTTCAACGACAAGAATAGCAAGGTCACATTCATGACCAACAGCTTTAACTTCTGCTCTATACTTGGTAGGAGAACCATGCTTTCTAACAAGTACAAATGTATAGTCAGCCACTACATGAGCATTTGTCACGATCCTCTTGCCAGAAATAACAAACCCTACAGGTTTTGGGAAAAAATGCAGTTTCAGTTGAATATACCCCGAGTCTTGACAGGATATGGAGATGTAACACAAAATTAAGCATCTCGATACATAAAACTAGTACACAATCGAATAACATGCAAAAATTTGTATGCTAATCAACACCACCCAACAATCGTGATCAAAGACCTGGAAGCGAAGGAATCTTCATAAACCTTATTTTTACTTGAATATCATAATACTTATCAAGAAGATTTCCCCAAATTCAGATGAATGCAATATGCAGCTCCCATCACCAAGCCGCATGGATACTTAGAGGATGCTGCATACTTTTTGCACATTGTAAGATATAACATGCTGCCTTCTAATACATTTCTTATAAAGGCCAACGTTCCGGTCTGTATCTGGAATATGTGTAAAAAATTCACCATCCTTAGAGCTAGCAGATCAAACTCCATAAAATAACCAAGTTTTTAATGTCTTCATCACAATGTGAATCAAATGTCCTCCTAATTTTAATGCTTTTGCTGACTGATTCTAATACAAAACCAATATTCCTTATTTCAGGTTTTTATGGCCTCTTCACTCTATTAACTTGCCAAACAGGAAAAAACACTCGACTTATAAAAGATAAGTAACAACTACTTTTACACAGTTAATGCGTTGTTATAAAGAAAAAAGATGAGAAAGCTGGTAAATTTACAAACCTGAACCCATGGATTCTCGCTGGGACTTGTTTTGCCATGGGAGAAAGTAATTAGGGCTACTGGCTACTGTAAATATCTTAACAACAGAATCAAGGGCGAGCTCTATTGCTGAATACGCGTCTATCGTATCCGATATAGCGTTACTTCGGCCGTAGTTCAGCTGCTCGACGGAAGCAATGGATGCAGTGGTGAAGTGTCTACATTGATTTTGATTTATATAAGAACTTGACAAAAAAGACTGGCGAGAAGAACATGTTCGCAGGTTTGGATGCAAGATTGTATTATGGTGTCTGAGAGGAAGGTAATTGATGGAGGCCCCAGAGCAAGTCCGCCGCCGGACATGGTTGTTTTGGCACGAAGAGGAAGTAACCTGGCGAAGAGCGCGGCCTATTGGTCGGAGCATATCAAAGAAGTAGCAGAGGAGCTCCTCAATAAGACAATAACCTCGTTGCTTAGATTGTGAACGGTTGTGCTTTCAAATAAATTAGGTTAAAATATTTATCATTAAAATATTGATTTTTCAGGAAATACAATTCATATTCTATCTATATATTACAAAGTCAACCGTTAAAATATTACTTTTAATCTAGACTATTAGATCACATTTGTAACACCGCTTCTGATTTTAGTTACTTTAATGACAAAACAGATTTAACAGCGGAAATTTTTCTTTTAATATTAACAAACAGTTAATCATATCATCTTTGTTTCCAAAACATTCATTGGTGTTACCTAACATACAGGAACCGACCATAGTATCATACTACATTACAACATATAATTACAAGTGTTCCACCCACAAGGGCATTTACATCAAAAGTCACCCGCCTCGCAGGCCATCTAGTCTTTACCTGAAAAAGGAAATCATAACACCATTAGATTCACTAGCTAGTGAGTACATACTTAGCATAAGCATCAATATAGTGAGTCATGCATCAAACACATCATACATATCGCATCGTAAACATCTTATCGTACACAAGCACACATTGCTAGCTTAACACATAGCGGTGTGCTGACAAGATCAGTAAGAGTCATGTCTTGCAGGAGAGCTAGTCCTGCTCAACAACTCAGACCGGGGGATCAGACACGACCAATCCGCGCTGGTGGGGGAGCACAAGGCAGTCCACCAAGCATCGTTTACGGAACACAAGGTTCCCTAGTAATCACGGCCAGATCCTGGCTGATTACAGTCTCACGTTAAGGCACGGCGGTTCTGCAGAACCTTGATCCGGGATGCACCCCGAATCACCGTAAATCCAGAAATGACCGAAGTCCTGTTAGGATCCAGCTAGTCGGCTGACCTTAACCATGCGTCAGATAGTCTGCAGACAGTTCACATACACATATACGTACTGTAACAACCTCAAAATGGGCCTAGTCGTGTTCGAATCTGGTACGTCTAGAATTTCTAATAAATATTAACTAAAAGGGATTAAATATATATATTTGATTAAATAAGAAAATAAAGGAAAATAATAAAGAAATGATAATATTAAAAATATTATTGAAAATAGATAATGATAATGAATTATTAAATGGTTTAGAACGAGGTTTCCAAAAATATCCCCGTTGGTTAAAACGGGTATTCGTGTGTTAAGTTGTAAGTTGGAAAGGGGAACAAGATACCCACTTGTGGATAACAATAACCCACAAGTAGGTATCTAGTTTACAGCCACGTGAGCCACCCCTTGCAACTCAACACACAGACAAAGTTTCTTGTGCTTATCTCATTTTAGCTCTTGGTTTGCAAAATTGAAGGAGAAGCCATTGAAGATTCAATTACCAATCTGATTTGTTGAATTCAAGTGTTAATCTCAACTCCAATCTGCTGATAAATCTCATACTTCTAATCTGCAAGTGAGTTCTTAATCTTTGTTCTTAATTTTCTAAGTTTCACCAAGTTAGGTTCCAATTGGGTTTGGGTGAAATTGATGCCAAGAATTAAGTTTGATGTTGACAATCTGTTTCTAGGTGATTTCTAAGTTCATAGAAATCATAATCAGTAATTTAATTGAAGGTTTGAATGGATTTTGGAAATAAAAGTGTCAAATGGGTCAAAAAGAGGATTTTGGTCCCAATCTCTGAATTTGATGTTTTGGTATGTAAAAATGGTACCTTTGAGTTGTTTTTGATGAGTATTTTCATATGTGAACCTTAGAAACCGATTGGTAATACTCTGGTGCTGCACGAACCTGTTGCTGAACATTGAAGGGCACGGGCGTGCCTCTCAAGAACAGATCGTACCTTAGGGCGTACCTAGGAGGCACGGCCATACCTCGCAAGGGTACGGGGCGTGCCTAACCCTAGCTAGCCCGGGGGTACCCTGAAGTCACGGGGTGTACCTGAGACCCAGGTACGGGGCGTACCCGGGGCGTGCCACGCCAGGCACGGGCGTGCCTTGGCAAGGTACAAGCGTGCCCTGCCCCTGACAGAATCTGTTTTACAAGGTTTTAATAGTTGTAAACCTTGTTTAGGTATTCCAATTGATCCAGAAGCTACAGTATCGTAGAGAGAAGTATTCTAACTCGACAGGTGAGTGCCTGATAACATAACGATTAATATACCTATAACATATATTAACAATGATTATAGAATTGTAAACCATGATTTGTACACGCACTTGTTCAAGTGTAGGATTGCATGATGATGCTAGATTATACCATGTTGACACAGTATAGTATGCACTTGATTAGGTGTATGCTATGATGAGTATTGAATATATATGCGCGCATTGACTGATGATTCGATTGAATCAATTGTTTGTTTGTGGTTGATCCGGATCCTATGGACAAAGCTGTCCTGGACAAAGCTGTCCTGCGAGAACAAAGTTGTTCTAATTAAGGACAAAGCTGTCCTCTTTGGGTATAGCTGCGGCTGTACAACAGAGGAATCTGCGGATTCCAAAACGCAACGGTGGACGCTGTATAGCTCCCCCACCGGGGCGGTTGATGTGTTTGGTACCCTAGTTTGGTGCATTGATCCGGGTTAGCTCCCCTGCAAGATATGTTACCTCCTGACTACGCCAACTCATCGCGAGATGCTAGGATAGAACTATCTGAGCATTATTGATGATATGTGATGTATTTATGTTAATCATATGCTATTTGAGTACGCTATTATAGCTAACAGATGCTACACCCTACATGTGCAGGTGATCCTCAGTGAGCTTGGGACCCCGCGGGTAGTTTGTTTTCATAGGAGGAACACTTTGTCTGTAATAACTCTGATATAATGTTTCTTTGTATTTAATAATGGTCGACCGGATAAGTAACAGTAACACCGAACTTGTATGTGGCATCTTTTGGTTTGTAATATATTTGCCACGTGTTTTCTATTTCTGCTGCGTGTTTTCAAATGAATAAGATAAATAAATGTTTTAAAAAGAAAATTTTGGTCCTTGAAACGGCGGTGTTACACGTACATTCGATCCCACATGGATCCATCATCATCATCACATAGTCATATATCGTACATAGGATCCCATAGGGATCCAGCATTCATTCATTCATTCATACTTTCACATGCAATCATCATACAATTCATCATTCATGCATATCATCGGATATTAACTAAGCGGTTCCAATCTGGATCCGCAGGCATGCACCTATTATACAACTTACAAGTAATCACATCATCATTCATAACTTACACTCATCTTTTTAAGCATACCTGCAAAGACAGGTTAGACATACATACATAGACATTTACACATTCACATAGTCATCTCAGCTTGCAAGACTTACTCATACCGAGTCTCATGAAAGTAGGCACTCACCTGAGCTGATACTAGGCACAGGTATTCGACTTGAGTCCTTTCACAAGTTCACCTAGCATATTACACTTACATCATTCATATGTGCATTGAAGACTTACAAAGACAACATTCAATTTTGGACATTACACAAATCCGCCAGAACTGTCGGATTTGGGAAATCCGATGATTTTGTCGGATTCACGAAATCCGACACTGACTTCAAATTCCGATACTCAATCAATCGGATTCCAACACTTAAGAATTCCAATCATGCATGTGAAATCCGACACTTGCAGATTCCAATACATAGAGGGAAATCTGACACTTGGAAATCCGATACTATCGGATTCCAATACTTAGAATCCGAAACTACGGAAATCCGATAGACTTACGGATTCCATATTTAAAAGGACTACAAACAAATGAAATCCGACAAAGTTTCGGTATCTGACACCTCTATCGGATTCCGACACTTCCTTCGGTTTTCATCACATGCGGATTCCGACAACTTCATAGTTGCGGAATCCGACTGCTTCATCAACTGAAATTCCGATAACATCATTTGGTCATCTAGACAACTTTATTTTGGCTTGCTTTAAGCCCAGAACATCATAACATCATCATAAATACATGAAATCACAACAAGAACACCATTCATGCAAAACCCACTTAGGAAGTGAGTTTTCCATATTCTTCAAAGTGTTCTTGCATGGATTCATAGTTCTTGACATGTTTCACATGCTTCTAATCTTCTAAACATCTTAGAATTATGTTGCTAACCTTAAAGATCAACAACAAAGTACTTCTCTTTTTCTTTTCTGGAAATCCGAGAGAACGCAAAGGAGACGAGAGAGAACAACGAGAAACCGAGAGAGAAAGTGTGTGTTGGGAAAAATAGGCTTATAAATATATCCTCTTTTAATGACACAAAAATATACAACTTGTTTATATAATTGTATGTATTAACATTAACATATGTGCACATATACATATATATATATATATATATATTCAATCAAATATATTCTTATCTATAATCTACAAAACAAGCTTTATCAAATGTCCAAGCTCCAATCGTCAAGATCCGAGTTCAAGTAGAAGCTGATGTCGAAGATTCCTACAAACAAACGTTTGAAGTTTATGAGCTTACAAAATAAATAATCAAATGAGTTTAAGTTTTTATAAAATAATTTTTATAAATACTTTTATAAAAATTGAGACAATTTTTTATAAAATCACAAGCTTGGTAGTCAAAGCAAATGAAATTCCTATTTTGGCAAATACTAAACACAATCTTCTATTGAAATAAGCCAAAACCATATTTAGCAAAAGGAATCTCCCAAAGAGGTAAACTTCCAACATGCTTTGTGCATTTGGTTTCCAAACTACCATTTTCATGATTAAATTCAAACTTAAGAAGTATGCACTTACCCAACTTTTCTAAAGCTTCTTTTCAGTGCATTTTTATGGTAAAAATGGATTGTGTGTGGTTTTGGTAAAAAGCCAACGTCTATATTCACAAGACTCAAAAAGTTCCAGCAGGCTGACGGTCGATGCCACGGTCGACCGTGGATCGACCGTGGACAGTCTGGACATTTTTTGAGCTTACACCTTTTTCCTTATTTAAGGCAACTCAAGTCTTGTTTTTTACCAAGCTCTTGCAATCTGAAAAACACATAACACATACGAAATCTTGTGAGCTCATATTCTTTGATAAATATTCAATCTTTCAAGATCAAGAATGAAGCAAGAGTGAAAGCCTTCAAAGTTCAAACACTACATTACCTTCTTATATATTTGTAATAGAGTGAGAATTATCTCTAGCCTTAGAATTAGAGAGAAGTGAGGATCATCTCTAGCCTATAGAATTAGAGAGAAGTGAGGATCATCTCTAGCCTATAGAATTAGAGAGAAGTGAGGATCAACTCTAGCCTTTCCAATTAGAGTGAAGTGAGGTTTATTTTAACCTTGTTTGCAAGAGTGAAGTGTAATTCTTGTAAGCTAAAGAGAGAAGTTGTAAAAGGTTTATCTCTACCTTTAAAGAGAGAAGTTAGTGGAGCAACTCTTGGTGGGTGAGGCAAAGGAGTGGATGTAGAGAAAGGTTGTTAACTCTTGCTTGAACCACTATAAATCATTGTGTCCTAGCTACTTCATTGGTGATATCTTTCTTCCTTAAACTCTTTAATTACTTGCAAATATTGTTAAAAACTTTAAAAAGTGGGCATATAACCTATTCACCCCCTCTAGGTTCTAACAGTGTGTGTTTTCTTGTTTGCTATATTTGACTTTGGAAAGTCAAATTACACACCTACATATATATTTTTGTATCCTCAAAGGCGGTTGCCACCTTACCTCACTAGAGGTTTTCCTTCCAATCACACACACACACCTACTTAATACATACATATATTCGCACACGCATACATACATATAAACACATATACACTTAACAAGTATACACAAAACATACTTCTTATTATAATAACTACATATATCTACATACCAATTACAGCTAGGCCCAAATTGAGGATGTTACAACATTAACTTTTAATCTTTCTTAGTCGTATAAAGTTTTTATTATACACAATTATAAGTGAAATATGGACTCTTAATTATAATTTAACAGCAAAAAACTACCCTAATGATAACCATAAAAATATGTAGAAAATCACCACGTTAATAACCATAAATAAATTGTTTGCCCCTCAAACTGCTAGGCTACTACTTAACTGATGTCGAGTGTAGATCATCCTACGTAAATGTCTTAATACATTGTTCACCCTGTCACTCATAGTCTAAGGCTTATAACCCTATCACTCCGCAGGAGAAACGTTATTAACCTTAGATAGCTTTCGTCCTTTATACAATAGATATGTAAGCAAAAAGATAGAATTTGGTACAAGACTCTCTACATAGATTCTTGCTATCCTTAACGCTGTGTTCTCGAGTTCAATCTAGGGGATAAGAGAAAAGATTTGAATGGATTTTGAAATAAAAATTAAATATTTATGTTCCCTAGTTTTTTAGAGGAGAATGGAAAAAATTTTGAAAAGAAAATAAGAAACAAATTTCTTTTCTCATTTTCCTTCCAAAGTTAGAAGGATTTTGAAAGGAAAAGAATCATAAAGATTTTTGATTTATTTTTATGACAATAATGTCTCTGACCTAGTATTAAAATACAAGGATCATCTCAGTTATTTGGTACGTAGCTTTTGAAGTTTCACCATTACTACAACTTTTTCTAGCTTCAAGATGTACGTCTTCATTATTTTTTTCTTTTTTTTCTATGTGTGTTCTATTTATATAATGTAATAAGTAGTTCAAGGTGATGTGACCATAGGTAGAAGGTCAAATGATGTGACCATCACCCCTACTTACTTTTTTTTGTCTTTAAAGTCATCAGATGAGTTTTTATTCATTGTATCTTCTCTCTTCTTTTTCTTGGCTACAACCTATTTTGCATAAGGTTTAATATATTTTAATAGTTAAAAATTAGATGATTAGATTTTTATACTAGGAAAAAAATATTAATATATTTATGCTGGTATTGGAATTGTTTTCATAGTATGCAAAAGATGGATAGTTGATAACAATATTTTAGTATACTTACACAAGATATAATAAAACAAAACATGTCATAAAATATAAAAAACATTTTATGAAAGATCAGTCTACCACCAACCATGTGAAATAGCTATAACAAATTATTTAAATGCATAGTAAATGACACTATAAATTATAAAACATTCTAAGCTTCGTGTTTTTTCCTTGTCTTGTGGTTTAATGATATTTGTTCGTGAAAATTACGCATGAACAACAAATATATAGTTCATACCAATATTAATTATGTTTTATTCATAATGTTTGTTTGTAAACTTTTAAGTTGTCTATTTATGTTTGTTTTTATAACTTATTATGCGTAGAATGGATAATGTCACTTTTGAGAGAATGCTTACTATACGTCGAATGGTGAGAGTCCAACAATTAGCCTTTGTTAAATTGATTTGTATATTGCTGGTCCATATTACACGTCGTAGACTTGCGGTTACAAGCCATCCTAACTTGCCTACGCGAGACGAGACCTTGCATAGACAAAGCGTGCGAGAAGAGATCTTACATAGCCTCTCAACTAGTGATAAATGTTGTGAACTCATCCGTGTGAATGAGATAACGTATAGAAAATTATGCAAAATCTTAGAGCACGATGGTGGTCTTAGACCAACCCAACGCATGTCAGTTGAAGAACAAGTTTCTAGGTTCTTGCATATCGTAGGAAATGATTCGAGAAATCGTTTTGTCTCCTAGCTCTATCATCGCTCTAAATCAACAAGTAGATGTCTCCTGGCTCTATCGTCCTTTCATTTTCTCTCCTACTCGGGAACATAAAAAAATTTTACATCTCACTTTCATTTCATTTTCCTTACAACTCAGGAACACAAAATAACAACAAGAATTTCCATCCTCTCATTTTCTTTTCCCTTCTTAATTTTCTTTCCGTACTAAACTCTGGACACTGTGTAAAATGTTTTTCGGCATCATTATTATAATGTAACTTCCAAATGTTGTTTTTTTTACAGCTTCTTGCTGATTTATATTTATTAATGAAAATTATGCAACCGTTAAAAATATATGCACATATATACTTAAAAAAACATTTGTTATTATTATATATAAAATTATTACTATAGTACTCCGAAAAAACTGTACTCATAGTACACATCAAGGAATACGTAGATCTTAAAGTGGCACTGGTATTTTTTTTTCTATAACCTATATTTTCTAACGAATCTATCCAAAATGTATCTAAAGAAGGGAATCTTGTCAAAGGACACGAATACCATTCCTACCTTGTGAACATGATAATGAGAAAAATGTAAATCTAACTAAAGGAACAACAGATAAACAAAGAAAGAACAGTAAGTAATTAACAAACACAGCATATTATATTCAGACTTGAGATAAATTAAGAAATGTGCAAATGGGTATGTCTCTCACTTTCACATCAATATTGCATCAAAACAAAAGGGTTTGAACATAATTTATGTAATTCATATTATTATGAAAGCAATTATGATTCCTCAAATTTTACAACACATCCATTATAGTGAAAGTTACAATAATTGCTCCAATTGTGAGCAAAACTTGCATCATAATGATGAGAGTAGATAATAGTAATTAATTGTCATGATTTACAGGCGCCTTTTAACGTCTGCAATTCCACCTTGCCAAAATTTATGAGCATAAGTTGCCATTTTTATTGGGGCAGTTATTGACAATTTTGTGTTAATGATTGAGGAATCCACCTTCGTAAGAACTACTGAACATAGCAGGAGCCTGGCTCTAATGGTGCAACACGACCTGGCCCATCCAATGGAGCAGCAGCAACTCCTCTTTGGTTTAGCAAGCACCTAAAGTGTGCTAACCGTGAGGTCACTTCCTTCGGGTTTTTAGCAAGCTTGTCAGGTTGTGTCCACAACCTCTCTATAATTCAAATTCAGAAAGAAAAAACGACAAGCGAAATGTTAACAAGAGGTCATCTGTAAACAGATGATGGAGCATTAAAAGTAAATTCTTTAGAAGTTACACATATATTCATAATTCATATCAGATGTTGAATGAAATTAGTTTGTCTGACATTTAAAGTTGATGTTGAATGAAATTAGTTTGTCTAACAAAAGCAAAACTTTCTAAGGTCAACTTTTTTTCAATTGCATGCTTTGAACAAAAAGATTTATCAATCACATACTTTTGATCTCTTAATCATAACACTTTATCATTTTCTTGCAATTTCAATCAAACTAACATACATTAATCATCAATAATATTTGAGACGTTCACATCCTCACCATCAAAGTGTTCTTTCCATCATCCTCCATCCCAAGTGGCATTTGTGTTAGTTAATTTGATATACATAGATGAGAATGAAGTGATTTGATTGTGAAAGTACAAGTATGTCGGCGATGGATCTTTTTGTAGAAGTAGTATTTGAAGAAAAAAACTAAGAATACAGAAACTTTTTATCTTAATAAGTTGTGATGGTCATAAAAGAGGATGGCTAGAGGAGTCCAAATACATGCATCTGGTGCTATACTTCTCATATGTCAATATTCCTTTTAGGGCAATTAGAATCTTTTTTCCTTATTTTTATTTCAAAAAGGATCTATATAGGACTGACAATGTTCCTTTTCATACCAAACCATTCTTCGACAGTCTTCAGGCAGTTTAAGCTTCAAGATGACAGAAGGTATCCTTAATATTAAGCATATGACACACTGATTTAGTACATGATCATATACTTTATGCAAAATATGTCAATATGAAACTATGGATCGAGACACAAATTGAGTACAATATTCATAAATTTCCCCCAACACAGATGTGAGATATAAAATTTAGTACCTGCAGCAGCAGCAGCACGTGGCCATATAGTCTGTTCAATGTCTGAGCCGTCAATATGTTCACCCCACATGCATACTTCACCACCAAGAAGTAGTTTCTGTTGCTTGGGATTTGTAATATTTGTAAGGGGTTCATTCATATAAAATTCTTGCCAGGTAGTATCCAAGTGATCCAGATACCACTTGTCTTGGTTGCTTACAATGCATCTTAATCCAGCTTCAACCACTTGCTCAGCAACACCACCCCCAAGCCTATTAATACAACAATAAATCTTAACTATAAGATAGATATGTCATTACATTACACCATGTTCAATAAAAAGCAAAAACATCTAGTAGCAAAGCCCCCCCCGGGGGGGGGGGGGGGGGGGGGGGGGGTTTAGCATCCCCTAGTTGTTAAAAAACTAATAAAGCAGATTTTGCAAAGATGCTTAGGATATTAGGGGATAGTTTCGTGTTTGGGTACATGAAAATGTCTATATATATGTATGTATTATTTAGTAGAAAAAGAGGGTTTTATGCCAATGAAGCAAGTCACGGGGAAGGGTGTCACAGGTTTGATGATATTCGGACATTAGGGTTGTATTCCCTTTCATTTTCAGCTATAGTAGGTTTTTACTTTTTTAGTGTGTGTGTGTGTGAGAGAGAGAGAGAGGGTGGGAATTTGAGTTCCAGTCTCAACTTGTGAAAGAAGATTGGCCCAATCGAAGTTTCTTAAGTGACCTTGAGGTAAGATGCATTTTTAAGCTTTGGTTATGTTGTTAAACCTAAAGGTTAGCTAAGAACAAAGAACATGAAATGGACCAAGTATCAAATGTTAAAAACACTCATTATGTAGAAAAACCAGAAGTAAAGTAAGATTTAAACAACCCAGTTCTAGAGTTTGTGTTGAAGATCAATAATGGAAGATTGGGAGTCTGATCTTGTGATCCATGGTTTCATATTGCTTGGGTATAAGCCATAACATGTTAGTTTAGCCCTAAGCACTTGTGAGAAAACAATTGAAAGATCTATTACACATTTGATTGTTTGAGCTTGGACCATAAGCAAAAATGGCTAAAATTCGCCAAGTGCAAGTCAGCATAACATTACTTGGGCGGGAGTAACGTTATGCCTTTGAAAGAATGGTTTGCCAAGTTTTGGCATAGAAGATTAGAAGTTGAAATTGATGGAATAACATTATGCCACTTGTGGTATAGAGGTTGATTAGCATGAAGTAACAATATGCTAGTAGAGTTTTGCATCCAAAATTTGTTGCAGAGCAATTAAAGCCACACTAGCGGAATTTAGTTTCAAGGTGCAACAAGTATCAATATCTCATACTATAACAATAAAGTGAAAGCACATACCAGTTATGGACCACTGTTTTTCTGTCCAATTTACTACCAAATTTGTTGAAGGTTTCCTCCCTGTAAAAAAATTATTGAAGCTGGGATATAAATTTTTCTACAGGTATAATAAGAGTAGACTGTAAGAAATGTATGACACACCAGTTTACAACTTCATAACCATGAGATAAAGCTATCTTTTGTGCCTTCAAGACAAAATACTCGTAAGCTTGAGACTCATTTAAGCCTTGCTGTTCTAACCTGTATACAAAAGGCTGGTTTAAATATATATCATTTGTTGTTTTATCATCACAACAGTTGACTTATATAAATATTAAAACAAAAAAGATGAAAACTTCAGACAGTAAAGAATGTACAGAGAGATTGTAGAATATTTACCATTTCTGTATACGAGGAGTTGAGCTCCAGCAACCTGACATGTTAAACTCCAGTAGTTATAGCAAAGTCATACTGTTATATTCCTATAAAAGGTACACAAAGTAATAATTCTAACTAAATCTTAATATTGGAATTAAAATTTTTAATGCTGCATAACATTGCGAATGAGAGGGATTGGTTATAGGATGCAACATAGTACTTCATGGAAAATAGTAACTTACTGGTGTCAACTTCATCACCTCCCAAATGAACAAACCTGTACTTGAAAATTTTACTGAAATCTGAAACAAGAAAAAGAATTTTTATTAATCAATTAGTTTTCAAGCTTCCCGATGTTGTCAGTGTCAATTAGAGATAAATCTTATACTAAGGAGAGCAGATGCACCTGAAAGAACCCCATTTATCAATTTGAACGTGAAATCATTGCTGACATCAAGTGGCTCCTGACACTTCTTTGATGGCCATAAGGCAGGATAACCAACTCCCCTAAGAATGATAAGTGTTAGGTTGTTCAACTTTTATGGTAATCGACATAGTATTAGTATAAGCTTTATGCCAAATATACCATTTTCTATTTGAAACTAGTGTATATTATAAGGGTCCAGATAAGTTATTTGTCCTTTGTCGTTATACTTACTGCCATCTTTATCATTATTTGCCATGGCCATTTTGTACCTATCTTGTTATTATACCATTTTGACCTGTTTTCGGTGTTTTCAGAATGTTTGGATTATGTATTATAATCATCCTAGAACCTTCTTCAAAAATGAAGGTAAACTTAATGAACATAAAAAAGATGGAATTCTTTTTATATATAAGGTTAAGGGCTACCAGGATCGAGCATGTCCAGGAACATCAAGCTCAGCAAGTACATTAATTCCCCTTCTTTTGGCATAACTGCAACACATGACAAAAAAAGGAAAATGCACACTAGAGAAATAAATCCTTCAAGTTCATAAGTCATGAAACAGAATAATATTTTACTTGCCTCACAATATCAGCTGCAGCAGCCATTGTATAGCGTTCTGTTAAGGAATAAGCACCATTCCATAGTCTTGGAAATGAAGGTATCTCCAAAGGAAAAGACTGTTCATCTACAATGTGCCAGTGCAGAACATTCTGCAAACGAATCAAAAAGAAACTTCAGCAAACATGTTCTTCTTTCAAATAGTCTAAGCTCTTTTCTGCTAAATACTAAGAGTAGGACACTTTCAAATCTGAGTCAAACTATGTGCTCAGTCACTACAAAATATTTATAGCACAGAGTTTGTTTAATAAGATTTCACAAATTTTTCATTATTAAGATGTTAGACTAATAGTCAAACACTTAATAGGACAAAGATTGATAGCATTGGGGTCAAATTTGACACATTTGCTAACACACATCAGTGTCAAGAACTATAGCAGAGTTATGGGTAAGCCCCAAGTTAAGACTTACCAGTTTTGCATACGCCATAGAATCAATGACTTTTTTTATCATTGGCAATGGCTGATAATGTCGGGATGTATCTGCACCATTGTTGCTAAAAACTCAGTACAATCGTATTGGTAAAGGCAACAATATTCAATCTATTACAGTCCTTGCTGATATTTAATACAACGTACCAACTAGATATGAAAGCAAGAAATATATACATTCACTTTTGCCTAAGAGAACGAATTACCGAACTAACTTTCATAGAGTAGAATAAAAAATATACTTTGCTGAACAGATATAATAAAAAAAATTCAATCTAAAAATTGCCCCCCGAGGGGGCATTTCACAACCATTTGATAACAAAAACTCACTGAAGATATACTGTTAGCAAACAGCAAAATTAAAAGAATTATGTACTCTAGTGAGGGGGAAGAAGAAAGAAACATCTCACCTATTAGGAGCCCTCGATATGAGAAACGTGGTCGATCAGTAATGCTCATTGGTATCTGACTAACTACAAGCTTTCTTGTTTTAAGGTTAAAATGGCACAATTGGCTGAATGTCTGACATTTTATTATACAAAGAATTAGAAAAGCAAAAGCCAATTTGGATTTAGGCAAACAATTCTTAGAAGTGTGTAACATAACAAGTAACCTGCAGCGCATGTAGAGCTCCATAAACAGTAGCTGCCTGCATTAAGATATTAATACAATTAAAAAACTTAATATACATGAATATCACAAGCATGCATATCTAGTCTGTATTATTTAGCCATTTCACTGAATTACAAAATACTAAAAGTTCAAACTTGGTCCAAGTGTCACTGATACCAACCTCAACATGTGCATAAATAGGATTTCCATTTGGATAAATATATAACTTGTAGGACTCGTCTACACCGTATTGCAGCTGCACAGAACAAACTATATCAGTAACCAAAAATGAATCAAGAAAAAGGTTGAAATTTGCCAAGCTACAACAAAAATCTTAATGCAGATAAGAACAAACAACACTTATATCAACCAAATCTTAGCTTCAATTGAATGATAGAAAACATAAAGGGTACGAGAAAGCAAACAGTACAGAAACTTCACATATTGGTAGATAAAAATGCACTAATAACAATACCTCATCACTTGTCGAAAGGACAACCACGTGGATTCCCTGTAAAAGCAGAGACTCGTCAACTTTTCTAAAGTTGTATTCAATAACATTGTTTGCTGTGACAACATCAAGTAACCTAGTAAATCCATCCTTCAGGATCCCAGATTTATCCGCATATTTGCTTCCATCAATCTTGAGATGAAAATCCTTGCTTAGAAAAATAGTTTTGTTCCCATATTCTACTGATTCTGGCATAGGCCATATGTTGATGCTTTTCAGATCATGAGCACCAAAAACCGAAATTACTTGAAATACAAGGCCAAAAAAGATAGTTTGCCATATCATGTTTCCGTCTCAGCAATGTCTGCCAACAAAAAAGCATTCAAATATGTTACTTTATAATAAAATATTTCAAACACTCAGGAATTTTATCGTTACAACCCATCATATAAGATTAGGATACTCTTTTATACGAGCTAATAAAGTTCATGGGAAAGCCAGTGGTTCCAATCCTAGTATGAACACTGTACACCATTCCTATTAAATTAAGTGATCAATATGAGTTGTTCTACATTGGCACACATCAATTAAAAAGAAGAGAATAGGACAGTGACTTGATTCGAAATCCACCGTCTCCTGCTTCTACTGAATAAGAAATGATGGATACTAGCACTTTCCAATACCTTGAATCCAAAGGTTCATGGCTGTGATACAAATGTCTAGAACATGCTTCAACCATTACAAGTAGGAAATAATGAATACAAGAATCGATATATTTGATAATATGTAAGGATGATAATAAGGCAATAAACATCAAGCAAATAAGTAAACTAGCCTGAAAAATTTCCCAACAGAAGGAGAAACGGTGTCAATTAAATTTGATATAATCAGGGTATGATGAACCCTTAGTTTTTCTCCAATTCACCATCGATATATTTATTCTTTATCCCCTAATTTATAAAACTCATAACTCAGATATCCAACATTCGTACACTGATCTCCGATCATATCATCCACAAAACAATGCATAAAACATTTTTCCCTCCATAATCTCCCGCAAATTCCGACTGGTTTCAATGTACAAACATAGACATTCTCAATAGATAAATAAAAACTGAAGAAAACAATAACTCTGACTTCACTTGAATATAAAAAACAAACAAATTAAAAAACAGAACACATAACTGTGAGATGATAAATAAAAAGAATCTACAAGATAAACATTTGACCGCGCTTACCTGTGACGAAAAGATGGAGAATGATACGTTGAAGGGATATGTGGGGGAGAGAGATCGGATATAGATATATGGATCTGTAAGTATCTCCGCCCATACTGAGTAATAATGATATTAAATTATTATAAGGAATCTTTAATGTGGATTGAGTGTGTATTGAATTATTGCGAAGGCGCCTTGTGAAGAGCAGTTGGTGGCGATTCTTACGTGTTTCTTTCTTTGTCTGTATTCCAATTTGGTTCGGTTTTCTTCAAGTTTGGACAAGAATCAAGACAAAGAGGAGAAACTAGTGAGAATGTGTCATATTTGGTTACCTAATGCCTAACTCTGCAACGTTTTATATAATTTAATTTATTTTTTTATAAAATGTTTTATAACTAGAAAAAAAAATTAAGTTTAACGCGATGTTTTTGAGTTTTTTTAGGGTGAAAAGGAATGAATTTAAAAGAAAATCTATTTAAAAGGTATTCTTGATTTTCATTTAAGGAATGAAAGGAAAGAAAAATAAGGTATTTGAAGGGGAAGTTTACGCTTATTTTGATCCTAAATCTTACCTCCTAATTTTGAAAGGAAAACATTTCTTTTCCTCTCCTTTATTTTCCTCCCCTTATTAAACTTGAGAGCAAGGCGTAAACTCTGGATGTTACATTGATCCGTATCAAAATTTGTTTGTTGCGACTGGCTTTAAAGTCGTTGTTCTAAAACCTGAATCGACCTGACCGGTTGAGCCGGCTAAGAAGACGATTCAACATACATTGGTTTTTTGTTTTGTTTACTCGGGTTGACCAGCCGGTTTTACAATTAAACCAATTGAGTCGTTACCTATTGACCCAATTTTGGAGGATCTTTTAAAATAAAAAATCTAGTGTGTATAAATAACTAAAGCACTTTTTGTTTTTTATTTATACGATAAGGCCCAAAAACACACTTTAATATCTTGATATTCATATTTGATGTGTTTATATTGATCGTAACCTTATGGATAATTGTTGTACTACTTTTTTGATGTGATTGTACTATTCGTAAACTTGTGTACATCAATATTTGTGATGTGGTTATATTTTTATTTTTGAAATATAAATTTTCTAAGTTCTACGTCCTTTTCGTGTTTATTGCTATTAATAGTCATTTATTGCTATTTTTTCTTTATTTTTCGTGTTTATCAAATTTCATAAATGTCTTTTTTTATTTGAATGTTTATAAGAGGACTCGCAATGGATTTCGTTTATAAGGACAACGAACGAAAACTGTCCATAACAACGTCATCTTGCCGTTATTTCCGTTGCGACAAAATCATTATGTCCTCTTTATTCACTCAATCATAGTGGAGGTAACGAGGTTCCCCCTCGTTATCCATTTTATTTTATTTTTCTTTATTCTTTAACCAATAGAAATTAATATAAGTAATTGTGTGTGGGTGAAGTGATGGTAGTTATGAGTATTATCATTGCGACTTTTTAGTCATAGGTTAGGGATACCGACATGACGGTTAGCTATAACATTTATCACACCACACCACTACGGATGCTCTCATCGTCATTATCTATTTTCATCGATAAACCATTAAACATACTATGACTTGTAACAATGTCTTGGTAGCAATCATATAGTCAAATCAAACACAAGTACACCACACTGAGTTGTAAAAATGTGTGTGTGGGTTGTGGGGGGTGGAGGTGGTGAGCATGGGACCCGATAGACCGAAAAAACCGACGAACCGGACCGAACCAGACCGAGACCGGTCCGGACCGGGACTGGTTGGTCCGGACTTTCGGTCCTTGTTTTTTATAGATTTAGGGTTTCGGTCCGGTCCGGGCCGGGCCGGTTTTGTTTAATATAGTGTATAAAACAAATAATAGACCGAAAAAACCGACTAACCGGACCGGGACTGATCGGTTCGGTCTTCGGTCCTAGTTTTTTATAGATTTTGGGTTTCGGTCCTGTCCGGTCTTTTTCGGTCCGGTCCGGTTTTTAAAATGTGCTCACCCCTAGGCGGAACACTCTAAGCTTGAGTTAATCATACAAACTCACAAAGTAAAAGGTTAAAAAAGGCACTCTAAGCCTGAGTTTAAAAAAAACATACCTTTTTGAAAAAAGGCCAAAAATATTGTTCTAACAATTAAACAATAATAGCGGGGTACCCGCGCAATGCGACAACGGTGAATAAAAATGGTTTGTAAGGAGTTGTTTTGGTAGGTATTAATCAAGAGGACACACAAGACGTAATTTTGTAATTTTTATTTAGCAGGTGAAAAGCGAATATTATATTTTTCCTTTTCTGAAATTTATGGAATGTTATTAAGTTTATGGAATATTCTGTTTCGTAAGTTTTATTATGGAATTTATGGAAAGGGAATATTCTGGAATTTATGAAAAAGAAATGTTATTAAGTTTATTTTATGGAATCATTTTTTGGTAGATGAGGGTAGAATAGTAATCTTAAGTGACTTAAAATTTAAGAGTTTTAAGAAAAAAGCTTAAATGTTTTATATAATAGTATATATATATATATATATATATATAGGGATGAGATCAAATAAAAAGAAAATTAAAGTAAAAAGTGTAAAAGGGATGATTATTTGATCATTTTTCGGTATATATATCAACTGATAATCGTTAGTTCATCATCTTTATTGATTAAAACTAGTTCTTCATCAATTTCTTTTTGATGAATCCATACAGATTTTGAAAACAAAATTTTGTTATAATTTGTTGATGAACAAAATGTTTTCATCTAAAAAGTGATGAATATGTTGGATTCATCAAAAAGAAATTGATGAAGAACTAGTTTTAATCAATAAAGATGATGAACTAACGATTATCAGTTGATATATATACCGAAAAATAATCAAATAATCAACCCTTTTATCCTTTTTATTTTAATTTTCTTTTTACTTGATCTCTACCATATATATATATATATATATATATATATATATATATATATATATATATATATATATATATATAAAGGATAATTTCCACCATCCATAGTTCCATACTGTATAAAAATGTTAAAACAGTATGATGTGTACCGCTTCGCATGCATATTGATTGTCGAGATGTTTACATATAACATGTGAATTTCATGAGAAAAATAAATAAGTAATAGATTTAGTTTTTGACCAAAAGAAAATTATCAAAATCTTAATAACCATTTATTATTTTCATGAGAAAAATAAACAAGCTAGTCAATATGTCAAGAGGTACTACCTGTAATGGATGGCTAAAATTGATGATATATGAATAAATTAACAGGTATAAAAAATTATTTGAATTTAAGAATTCTTAAAAAGTAAAGAAGAAATAGAGTTAAATACTTTATATGGTACTAGCATGGTATTTGTGTAATACGGTGGGTAATAAATAATTCATATGCGATGACATGTCTGTTTTTTATAACGTAAAGTATAATATTCGCGTACTATGGTAATATCGAATAATTTTGCATTCGTAACATGTTTATTCTCATTCTTCCTTTTAAAAATATATTGTAAGTTAAAATTTTAATTTGCATCGACGTTATATTTTTAAACATTGTTTATTATGGAAGATATAGCTATTAAAATGATATTTAATAATATAATTAACTCTATTTAATAGCCTTTTTAGGTTTAAACTAGATTAATTGTCTGTGTAACACATGTTGGTTTAAAAAATAATAAATATTAAACATTAATAAAAGATATTAAATAATTATAAAAACACGAATAAAATGAGAATTTTAAAAAATAACGACATATTGCGTCAACACTTAGACCAACGGTGGAAACATCAACCAAGGGGTAGTGTAGACGTGACGGCAAAAACGTGGTATGATGATACGAAGAGACATGATAGTATACATTATACAAATTATCGATCATTATTGTTACAATTAGAAGTAATAAGGTTAAGTGTTTATTGGTTATATTTTTAAAAAGTTAATGATTATATAATATTTTAGAATGATAAAACTAAGAATTTGGTTAAATTTGATATTTTAAAATAGGGTTTAGTTCACCAAAATGTATCCAACTTGTCATGTTTTGCTATTGTGTGTATCGAACTTTAAAAGTTCTTATTGTGTGTATCAAACTTTTAATTTGTTACTATTGTATATATTTTGGATACACAAAAAAGGAAAAAATTTATAAGTTTAGTACATACAATAGAAAGTTTAATACATACAATATCGACAAATTAAATGTTCGATACTCACAATAAAAACTTCTAAAATTCGATAAACACAATAGCAAAATGTGACAAGTTGGATATATTTTGGTAAACTAAACCCTTTGTAAGTTAAGGTGTCAAAATATGAAATTTTAAGGTTTAAAAATGACATATATGAAATCATCATTTAAATTAAAGTCAAAATTGAATCCAATTTTGACCAAGAAAGTCAAAATTGAATCCAATTTTAATCAAGAAAGTCAAAATTGAATCCAATGTTAATCAAGAAAGTCAAAATTGGATTTTAATTTTTACAAACGAGTGTTTAAGATTTGACGGTTAAAATTTTTATCTAAATTAAATGGCTAGGATTATCAAATAGATTTTAGTGAAGTTAGTCTTTTATTTATATTAGAAGATAGAATATGAGGGGTAAATTAGTAATGTTAAAATTTAGAGACTAAGAATTTTAAAAGAAAATTAATATCAAATATATTATATATTAGTATGTGTATGTATATGTGTGTGTATATATATAGGTTAAACGTTATTTACTATATAAAGATTGGTTATTAATTTTTATATTACTACGCTATTATAGTAAAAGTTAAACATATAATTTTCAATATAATTTTTAAAAAGTTATAATTTAATGTGTTTTATATGGGTTAAAATCCTTTCATATTATAGTCAAACATTACTCATCATGTTTTTTCATAAAGAGAAGAGTGTGTTTTTAACTTAAGAATGAGTCTCTTTGTAAGTCTCACCCTAATGTTTATAAGAGATATGATAGGTCATGTTTGACCTTAACAT
Organism: Dittrichia graveolens; assembly: GCA_038502395.1. Lineage (NCBI taxonomy): Eukaryota > Viridiplantae > Streptophyta > Magnoliopsida > Asterales > Asteraceae > Dittrichia > Dittrichia graveolens. The sequence continues at coordinate 64,622,495 of JARJIL010000008.1, forward strand.
GAGATGATTTTAACTCGTTTTAACCTTAACACGAGAGGATTTTAACTCGTTTTATATACAATGGAACGTTATGGTTCCCAATAGGTAGTTAATTATTTCTATTACATGACATGTGCATTTTATTGTTTAGAACGATTTAGTCATAATTTTGGTTATTCGCGGTCTTATAAATATAATGTGACCCGATATTCGGTGTATATTGTAACCATACGATTAAAGTCGACATCTTTCATCATCCATGTCATTATACCAAGTGGAATTTGTTTTGATGAACATATAAAGTGAGAAAACAAGGATGATAATATAGGACCGTCAATTTAACACGACCTTTCTATTTTTCTTTCCTCTCGTCATACTAGCACTATATTACCTTTTCATCCATTTATTTGTCTACAACTTTAGTATAACCTTTCTCAATTTTATTATCACCTTTTATTTGATTTTAATATATGATATATATTTAAGAAGAGAGAAAGAGAAAATAGAGAAAGAAGTTAAGAAGAGTGAGAAGATAGGCGGGGTGGGGTGGGTGGTGTGGGTAACAAGAAAATGGGAAGGGAGGGAGGGGTTTATAGGTTAGTTTGGGTGCTCTCTAACTTATACCATACTAACCTCATGGTTGAGGCGGGTAATGATCTAAATGAAACGGATAAATCTAATAATTATAATCAAAGGAGATGGTGTGGTGCTGATCACAACGTGATGTCATACCACCTTAGCATGATGGGTTGACAAGCAGATGGTGTTGATCACAACATGATATCATATCACCTCAATGTAAACTGTATAGCAAGTATAGTTTTATAATTGTTGTATTAGTAATTTAATTTTATACTTATCAATAATTTTAAAACTTAATGTATACACCCTCACATCCAACCCTCCCCCTCTCAAAAGAAGAAAGAAAAAAAAACTCCAACATAGTGAAAATGTGTTTAAAATAGTTTGAATCATTCAAAGGTTATGTATGAAACTACCTCTGAACATGACATGATGTTGATAAGGGTTCTGAATAAACAATTTGTATGATGTAAGTTATTGTTTTAACCTTAATAGTAATTTATTATATTATAAGATAAAGTATGATTGTTTAACAAGGCAATACATTTAAGAAGGGGTAGTAGGGTAAAATGTAGTGTTTAATGATTCATAATGTACTCTAAGGTTAAATGATTCATAATGTACTTTAAGGTTAAATGATTCATCATTGTCTTTTTATTTCATTCAGCGCAATCTTCATTAAGAAGCGACAATCAAACATGCTGATTCGCCATTCAGTGTTGGATGGTTTCCTTAAGCAGCAAACAAACAAACAAACCCTAAGAGGGCGTTTGGTTCGCTAGAATTGGACGGAATTGGAATTGAGCATTCCTAAATTTTGTTTGTTTTTGGTTCGCAGAATTTATGGAATGGAATTTGATTCAAATGAATTTCTTAAATCAAGGAATTGGGAATTCCTTCTCCAAATAGATAGAATTCTTAAAATTCATAAGGAATCTCAAAACATAATTGTTGTCTTCTACCTCACCCGACCCCCCGCCACCACCCGACCCGACCCCCAACCTACCCTACTTGACCCGTAGCCCACCCTACCCCTACCACATCCACCCAACTCTACCCTACCCACCCCTACCCTACGTTATCCCACCCCTACCCCCACCCTACCCCTAACCTACTTTACACCATCCTATCCCATCCTACTCTACCCTACCATACCCTCACCCTACTCCATCTTTACTTAACATACCTTACCCTACCCCACCCCACCCCATCATATCTACTTCACCATATCCTATTCTATGACACATTTACCAACCCCTACCCCACCCCATCCCATCCTAACCACCCTACCCCTATCCGACTTCATTTTTATTCACCCCATTCTTACCCCACATCGTCTTATCTACTACACACAATCCACCTCTACCACCCGTCGCCGCCACCGCCGTCACGACCGTCATCATCACCACCTCCGCCCAACGTTACTGCCCCTACCACCCCCACCCCCCGCCGCCGTTACTGCCGCCACCACCGCTGCCGCCACCACCGCCACTGCCGCTCCACCACCGTCACCGCCACCACCGTCGCCGCCATCATTAACACCACCGAGCCCCGCCGCCAACCATCGCTTACTGCCACCCACCACTATCACCCACACCCGGCGCAGTCGCCACTGCCGCCCTAGGTAGACTATAGGGTGGGATAGGGATGAGGGTAGGGTGGGGGTGGGGTGGAGTGAGGTAGGGTAAGGGTAGGGTGAGTGGGTGGGTGGGTGGTGGTAGGGTAAGTGTATGGGTAGGGTGGGGTGGGTAGGGTAGGATAGGGTAGTGGTGGGCGATTGATTGTATAATTTATTTTGGTTTATACATATTGAATTAATTTATTTTTTGGTAAATTCAAATTCAGGTCTTTACTAACCAAACAAGATATAGTTTTTCATAAATTCCAATTACTATGAATTCAAATTCCTATTCCTATGAATTCAAATTCCTATGAATTCCAATTCCCTGATCAAATTCCAATTCCTTTATATTTATTTCGCGATCCAAACAACCCCTAAGTGTTTTGATTTGATTTCAAGAATTGTGTGTGTGTTTATTTATGGTTGAATCGTTTAAACTGACTTTTGTGTTTATGACTATGTGTCTGTGTTCGATCATATTTTGGTTTGAAACCCATATGAGATATGTTGTGTGTGTTTCTGTTCGGAATTTGGCTTAGAAGTTTGAAACCAATTTTTGCATATTGATACTTGATTTTGATTTCAATGGTAGTTAATGGCGGTCAACAACGATGATATATGCTTGTCCATGTCATAAACTCAAAAAATTATGGTGCACTTCAAGAACTAATTAATAGAATACCGGATTAGTAACTTATAAAGAATTAATTAATGGTATCGTTAATGAAGTTTTACAAAAAAATTGTTTTTAAATATAATAATCTATATGGTAATGGTGAAGTGGACCACTATGTGAATTTATAATTGATGATATGGAGTATGGACTAGACCTATCAGGTCCGTAATCTGCCGAGAGCCGACTATGTGATTGGTAATTAGATCATGTTAATATAACTTTTTTTGTTACGATTGAAATTTGTAATGTTTTCTTGGTAAAAAAGAACCACAATAAATTTAATATTTGTGTTACGTTTATTGCCGATTTGTCTTTACTAAAGCCATACTAATCATAACTTTATGTTACAATAATCCACTAAGTATGTGATTTAGTTTTTCTTTTTGAACGGCATAAGACTTTATTAAATAAAGACCCTAACAAGATACCAGAGAAAGAAAAACAAATAAAAAGAAAGAAAACTTACAAAAGAGACTCTAACTTATGGTTACAACATCAATTAAATCATAAGAGTTTTCTCCCTAATTTTGCCTTGACATTTAGCTAAAATAAAGGCATATTTTAAATTTGACAAATAGGAAAATAATAGACACCAACTTAACAAAAAAAAAAGATAATGTAACCTTTCTGTTACAAATTGAATTTGTAATCTTTTTTATCTTAAAAAAATACACATTACCTTTTTTAACAAATGATTGTATTTATGCTACATTTATTGATAATTTATCCCTACTAAACTCATATTAATCATAACTTTTGATACTTGTAAGTTATTAATTGAATGCTCTTATTGAAAAACTGTTAGCTATTCATTTAATGTCTTACAAACATGAACATACATGTTCAATAATGATCTTGACATATTGTCAAATTGATATATGATGATGATGCAATTACCCGCGCGTTACGTCAGGATAAGAACAATTTGAAATATTAATTCCTTACGTATATCCATTTGTTAAAAAGATTATGCAATTTAATACCGGTTTCAATATTATTGTAATTCACCCATAATAATCTTAATAATAAATTAATAACGAAGTTACTATGCTTTTCATCGTGATAAAAAATATGTAGATTGATTTCAATTTTTTTCACTCAGTTAGAAGAATATTAAGTATAAAAGTACTATCAATAAAAGAATTTTAAAAAATTTCAAAATTAAGTTTATTTATTAAATTATTAGTTATCAATCTAAATAGTACTTGAAAGCAAGAATTTCCCAAAAACATTTTCAGCTGCACAGTTTAAACAATAATAAGTTAATTTAATATACTATATTTTGTAGTAACAATTGTAATAAAATTAGTTAGAAAAATGTACTAACGTTAAAAGCTAGTACTTATGATATAGGGTTTACTATCCCAAAGTGTATCGAACTTGTCACTTTTTGCTATTGTATATACTCACATTTCAAAACTACCATTTAATATATCAAAGTTTCAAAAATTGCCATTTGATGTACTATGACCTGCAATAGCAAGTTTCTTACAGGTTTTCCTATTTTAAGATTATTTAATAATAATAATAATAATAATAATATATTCATATCAAGAATTGAAGGGGTGATGAAGAGGTTTCAAGTTCCAATTTCCAGATTGATTAGGGTTCAAGTTTCAAGTTTCATGAAGAGGTTTCAAGTTTCAAGTTTCAATCGATTAGGGTTCATCTCGTTGAGATCTCTGCTTCATCTTATTCATCGGCTATGAAGAAGTTTCAAGTATCGATTTCCAGATTATCTCATCTTGTTCATCGACAATCGATGTTTGATTTACGAAGGTATGTGTAGATTCACGTTTTCAAGTTTCAATTACAGATCTTGAGTTCTTGTTCTTGGTTCAAATCTGAGTTAGGGTTTTCTATATTTACGATTTGTTCAACCATGTGTCCAGATATGGCGGGTGAGAAGACGACTTCTTGTTCTTGGTTCAAATCTGAGTTAGGGTTTTGGTTTATGTTTATGATTCAAGCCATCGATAGATTTCTATTTTAGATCCAGGGATTGAGTTCTGTTTGGGATTTTCCAAATCTCGTTTATGGGTGTTCTTCGAATTAGTGTTCTTATATTTGAGTTTCATATGCGATTTTCCAGATCTCGTTTATGTGTGTATATGGGTGTTCTTCGATTTTTCAGCAAATCTCGTTTATGGGTGTATATGGGTGTTCTTATATTTGAGTTTCATATGCGATTTTCCAGATCTCGTTTATGGGTGTATATGGGTGTTCTTTTATTTGAGTTTATGGGTGTTCTTCGATTTTTCAGCAAATCTCGTTTATGGATTTTCCAGATCTTGTTTAGGGTTTTTATGTTTGGGATTTTCTATATTTGGTGTTTGTGATTAAGATGAACCAGATTTAAGGAGAAGAAGAACAATATTTTTAATGTTAAAAATAAATCAAAATTCATATAATTACCTGCAACCTGAACAGCAAGTTTCATGATACATCAAATGGTAGCCTTAGAAAGTTGAGTATATTAAATGATAGTTTTGAAAGGTGGGTATATACAATAGCAAAAAGTGACAAGTTCGATACATTTTGGGATAGTAAACCCTATGATATAAGAAATCATATGTTTATTTACACTGGAAAATCATAAAAAAAAAACTTTCAAAGTTGTTTCAAAATATTTGTGAAAAAGTAAAGTTCAAAGTAGTAAGGCTATCTTTTTACAAAGGATTTAGTTTACGAGGATGTATTCAACTTATCATGTATTGTTATAGTGCGTATTTTTTGAAACTTCTCATTCAATATAGTAAACTTTTAACAGTTACCATTTAATGTACCGTAACATACTAAAATGTGATAGTGGGTTAGAACATGCCACTTTGATTCAAAATAATTAAATAATAAAATAAATATCATTTTAATAATAATAATTCCTACTCATTCTCCTACTCATGTGGATAGGAAACTTATAAAAAAAATAGTCTCAATGATAAGAAGGTAACAAGTGTACTCCTCACATGAGTAGAAATGATAAATTTATCACTAAATCTCTTATATGAAATCGAAAACTCTGGCACCGTAACACACTTGACGCCATCTCCTTCTGTAAACTCGAAATCTCTTCAAAATCTCGCTGGATAAATTTATCACAAATAATTAATTGTGTCAAAATATTGCTAAGAAGTGTGCAGTTTTACCAAAATACCCTTTAAAATCTCCAATGAAAATATCCATTTACTTCCTCAGTTGATATATATAGAGTAATTTAACAAGTTGCACGCGATATTCTTTTTTTCGGAGAACAGGATATTAAATAGTTCAATTCATAGGTAAATTAAAAACAAACAATTTTGTTTGTACTCCGCAATTCTGGATATCAAACATTTGCCATTTATTTGTATATGTAAAACTCATATTAGTTAAACACAAGAAAACTTGTAATAATATATTGATCATTGCATAAAATATTTGGTAGAATGAAACATCAGATGGTCCAACTATAAAATCTTAAATGCCACATTATTTCGTCAAACATGTTTCTAAATAAATTTTATATGCTTTGATACAATAATATATTAAAATATAACATTATTGAACTATTGAAAAAGCACCACTACATTAATTCAGTGCAACACTACTAATTCCAATTATTTAATCGTCAATATAATACATTTTAGTTAAGGGGGAATGATATAATATATTTAATCGTCAAATAAAAAGTATTTAATCGTCAATATGATATATTTTAGTTAAAGGAAAATTATCCGTACAACTAGCACCACATATAGTAGGTGATCATACGATTTTACCAACTAAAAACATGTTGGATTGGATCTAGGATCATAAATAAATATGATCGTACTTAGGATTGTAGAATCGTATGTAAGATCATAAGATTGTATAGTGATCCTACGACCCCATAATCCCACATGATTTGACATATGTGATGTACGATGTAAAACTTAGTAAAGGAGAAGAAAAAATGAAGAAAGAGATTAATTCAAACATAAATGATGGAATATGAGACGTTTAACCTTAAACATGTTAGTTCAAATGATAGGTATATTACCGATGATGGGATTCACACATCATAATGCAAATGAGGAATGAATTTAATGTTTTCTATGGTGCAAGACATAATTATTTATAGTATATTTTAAAGGTAAATTTCATAAAAATAACACGAACTTTGTCTAACGTCTCATTTTATGTAACAAACATTACTTTTTATAGAGTTTAGTATCCGAAAGTATATCGAAGTTGTCACCTTTTGCTATTATGTATACCCAACTTTCAAAACTACAATTTGATGCATCTAAGTTTGAAAAACTTACATTTGGTGTATAGTTACCTACAATAGATGGTTAACAATATTCTACCAGGTCATATTTAAAAAAAATAAAAAATTAAACAAATATTGTTTTAATAATAATAATAACAAGAGCATCATCTATGGATTTCAGATTTCATTTTTTTAAACACCATCGATTGATTTCAAACCTTCATCAACCTATTGCGTTTCTTTAATGCTCATGCATTTCTTCAATCGGTTTTCGTTTCTTTAAAACACCGTTGATTAATTTCAAACCTTCATTAATCTATTGCATTTCTTCAAGAACACCATTGATCGATGGTGCCATGGTTTGAAGAACACAATCGATTGCGTTTGTATCAATTCTTCGACAACATAATCGATTGCGTTTGTATCGATTCTTCGAGAACACAATCGATTGGGTTTTTGGTTCTTCGAGAACACAATCAATTTGTTTTGAAGAACATATCTAGTTTCTTTGAGAACACAATCGATTTCGTTTTTGGTTCTGAATTTCCATTGATTGTATCTGAGTGAAGGATTCTAGCAGTTTTGTTCGAATTTAGGATTCATTCATAAGCAGATTAGGGTTCTTTCGATTTGGGTTTTTTATTTTATCGATCTTGTTTCAATCTTTATCGTACAATCTTCTGTTTGAATGGGTTTGCTTGATTTTATGCTTTACTTCTTCATATGATTTTGATATCTGCAACCTGGTTGTGAGTTCATACGATTTTGATATCTTCATCTTCTATTTTTCCAGATTTGAGATTAAAAAAATCAAAATTAAAAAAATTACTTGCAACCTATAGAGGAGGTTTATTGATATATTAACTAGCAGATTTTGTAAGTTCAGTACATTAAATGATAGTTTTGAAAGTTGGGTATACACAATAGCAAAAAGTGACAACTTCGATGTACTTTCGGATACTAAACCATTTTTTATAAATAATACAATCAACTTTTCATTATGTGTCATTGTATGCGATGTAACCTCCATTAACATGTTATATCGCATGCAATGGACAATATTAAATAGAATACAAGTTTTGCTTTGAAGGATATAATCAATTCAAGCATTTGGGTTTTGATTTTAGAAACATTAAAAAATCAAAACATAACCTATTTTTTTTACCTTTAAATGTTATACTGAACAATATTCAGGCGTCAAGACTAAAGCTCTATACATGAAGAAGTCTAAAATTTGTGTACATAATCCAAAATCGGAAGCCGAAAACATCTATTTATTAAATTTTCACCTTATACAGTATAACTTCGCACTAGTATGTGCACTTGGATCATATCATTATTGAGTTGTTCCCTTATAAAAAAAAGGAAGTTACAATTTTGCATAAAGAAATAATACATGTCGTAAATTGAAGCCATGTACCTGATTTGATACATGTATACCGTTTTTGGCATATTTCATGCGACTTCTATTAGATATTTATAAGAATCTTGAAGATTGGACGGAGCCAAATAAATCCATCCATCAAACTTTGGTAACTCATTTGAGTTAGGTTTTGTTATGAAAGTTTTTATTTGAGTAATTATACGTGTTTAAATCTTTTATATTCCCTGTTCATAAGAATTAGTAGCATCCTTTATATAAACAATATTTTCTTATTGTAAAATACGTGTAGTTGCTCATAAGAATAATAGACTTGAATTGTCCACAAACAAGCGTTGTTGTACGCACTTCGCTGTGCATATACTCTGATTAAATTGTTTTCCGTATTAGCTTTAACTAAATTTTTAAAACATACTTATTATACATCAAGGGAACAATTAAAACAGTAATATATATATATATATATATATATATATATATATATATATAGTTTATAGACTAAATATTTAATCTAAAATGACATCATTGTTGATATGCAAATATACTTCTAAAAATCATAGAAAAAAGGACGAAGTGCGCTGAAAATACAACAAACCATGTCTAATTTGTCATTGTATTCAACCAACTTCATTTTATACCTAAAAATACTAGTTACTTTCATTTTTGGTACATTATATACAATTTGTTACCTGCGTACCTGGTTCTAGATTAATTCTCTTTTTTTCCCTTCTTTTCATTTTTGTGTTCTATATCATAACCATCAAAATGAACTAAGAAATTGAAATCATAAATCCAACAGAGATCTAAACCCTAACTGTAGATCAAATCATCAAGAACCGTTTCTCCATTGATTGAACTAAGAAATAAACCTGGTAATTAAACCCATAATCCATAAGGACCAGAACCAAAATTGATTGAAACAAATTCAAACAAAATATAAAATCGATTAAAGAAATGGTTGAATCAAACCCACGAGGTCGAGTCAAAATCAAACCAAAATCGGAACCGTAATTGTTTGAATCAAACACATGATCTAGAAATTGCATCGTAAACCCATGAATTGAAATCGCAAAATCCGTTTGAACATGATCACCAAGAAAGTAAAACTTGTAGTGAAGCCGCTAACCTTGCTTTCATAAGTTGAAATATTCGAAAAGTAAATTTGAGCAGTGGCATTTTTCGGTTTGAAAACCTTAGCTAATGGCAATTCATATATGAAGAATCGTTCCTAATCGAATATGCTCCAAGTTTTATGAACCCTAATCGCATCACTCCAAGTTTCAAGAACATGTGTTTGTACAATGGATTATAGTTGATGAAGCTTGAAGACGAGCCACCCACTTTACCGATTTTAAAAGCTGATATTGAAGATGACTTGAACACTTTAATCTCCTATAATCATAGCATGCACATACGTGATATAGGGAGGATATTAATATATTTTTTAATCAACGTATTAACAAAATAAAAATAGTTAAAAAGAGGTAAAACTTGTTGGCTTGCTATCATAGGTGAGTTGTATATAATGGGTTGATTCTAAAAGTTAATTGTATTTTTAGGTACAAAATAAAGTTGATTGTATTACAATAGCAATTTAAACATAGTTTATTGTGTTTTCGCACACTCTACCCTAGAAAAAAATATAGGCTAAATCTATTAATATATAAAAAAGTATATATAAAGGTGACATCATTTAAAAGAATAAAAAATCGTTTCATAAAATGGGGGGAAATGCTAAAAAAAATGTTAAAAGGAGGGACGTAGGGCTGGAAATTGAGACTGAGATGATAGAAAAAGGGGTATCATAACTAAACATGCTAATAGTGATTTTGTTTCAACCTTAGGTGGCGTTTGGTTCGCAGAATGTTTCTGAAGGAATTGGAATCTCTGATGGAATTGGAATATGTCAGGAATTGGAATTTAAATCTGTAATCTGTTTGGTTGGCAGGAAATGGAATTGGAATCAAATTCCATACTCTGTTTGGTTGGCCGATAATATAGATGAATTTGATTTCAGTAATGTAAAAAGACAGAATTGCCCTTCTTGTTTTTTTACTTAATTTTAGTTTGTTTTATTACTTTTATGTAAAGAAAACACAAATATAAATTATAAAATCATGCTAATAAACATGTTAATAAACATAATAAGATAAAATCATTACATGTTAATGTTAATATAATAAACATGCTAATAATCTAGTCATCTTTCGATACATCCATCGTTCGATATACTTGGGATGATTTTACCAAAATATAGTTATCAAAAACTTACATATCCAACATCAATCAACATCCAAAATAACATCCCAATTAAGCAATCAAATACTACGCTTCCAAGATGTATTTGACCCAAGCCTCTCTATCGCTTTCTTTCAATTGCCAAAAGTTTTGTACGTTAATAGGGTCGCTTCTTATCTTGGTCAAAGCTTTGAACTTCTCGAATTGGGTTAGTGAATTCATCTTTAAAATCTCAGGAGGGATCTTCTCACTCAAATCATTGATCTTCATGTCAAATTTAATACCTTGGCTCAAGTCTTTTGATATTTCTTTAAGACTTTCTGTAATCAACCCAACCGCATTGTTAAACCCGTCGTCACTTCGACTCTTCCTCTTCCTTGAATGAACACTTGGCGAAGTCTCATCATGTTGCACGTTCATATTACGGCTAACGGCATTGTCTGAATCAAGCAAATCATCATCCGACTCTTGTGAATGTTCCAAGTTCACCTCTTGCTCCATCTCAACAAAATCTTTAGCTCTATTTCCTTGTGCTCGGTCTTTCCCAAAAACAATGCAAAGATCTTCATAGTAAGAAAATGTTTTGTTTTTCCATCTAGACGCATCCTTATGCACCTATATTTCAACATTATTATTTATATAAAAATCAAGAAGTGTAATATTTTCATTTAGTCGCTTATTAAGTAACAATATAATTATTATAATTCGTACCTGAAGGTATGCTTCCCAAACCGGTTCCTCCGCAGTAACACATTGTTTTACGGGGTCATAGCCAAACCCACTCGTGTTTGAACCGTTTACCATGTCATACACACATTTCCAATCGTTTTTCATAGTTTTTATCTTCGATGCAATATGTGGATTACCTAAAATACCGGAATTTGGAAGTGATTGTTTCAAGGCATGCTCTAAATATGCTAAGTAACCTGATTTGAAACCATTATCGGCTTTAAATCCTCCCGCATTTGTCATATTCACCATAGCCTCAACTAGCTTTGCTTCTTCATTACTTGTCCATGGCCTATATTTTCTAACTTGACTTGTCATACCTATAAACATAAAGATAATATTTCAATAACCCAACAAAATAAATTCAACAAAATAATCCAACAATATTTCAATTAACCAATTATAACATAAATAATCCACCAAAATAATCCAACAATACATTATTTATAGATAAGTTTAGAGGTAATCAATACAATACAATACATTTAATCAGCAGTGCCCCTAGATGCAAACATAGACTCGGCTAAATTATCTCTAAACGTGGTCCATTCGTTTGAAGTCCCAATAGAATTAATATTATCCACATCATCATGTCCAAGATCTCCTGTTCCCTCATCGTTTGTACATTCGATGTCAAATGGATCTACTTCCATTTCTTGTCTTATGAAGTTATGAAGCAAACAACATGCCATTATTATCTTATTTTAAGTATCAATTGGATAATACGAATTGTCCTTCAATATTCCCCATCTTCCCTTCAAAAGGCCAAAACATCATTCGATAACATTTCTTGCTGAAGAATGTTTCATATTGAAGAATTCTCTTGCTGTAGTTGGTTGGTGTCCATCACGCCACTCATTTAAGTGATACCTTTGAACTCTATAAGGGGCTAGAAAACCCTCTCCATTTGTGTATCCGGCATCAACCAGATAATAACCTATATATCAGATTTATAGTTAATAACCATTTGTGTTTATTGTAGTTAATAACCATTTAAGTGATAAATTGTAGTTAATACGTATATTTCCATACCCGGTCTTGGAACTTTTAATCCATGTGGTCTAAGAAGAGCATCCCGAAGAACTCTACCATCTGCGGCTGACCCCTCCCATCCCGTTAACACGTATATAAATTGCATATCTTGGGAACAAACCCCTAGAACGTTTGTCGCAATGTCATTTTTTCTTGTTCTATATCTAGGCTTTTCTTCGGCTGGTACTAGACACTTTATATACGTTCCATCTAAAGCTCCTAAACAATTCTTAAACCATTTCCATCTTTGATCGGTAGAGTTATCGGGCACCGGTTCAGGTTTCTTAAGCAAACGAGTATGCAATCGTATGACTGCATTACAAACTCGAGAAAAATGTCTACTAATTGTTTCTACCGAACGGCGAAATCGACATATGATGACACGATTTTTAACATTGTGAGCAAGAATATGGAGAAAAATAGCAACTTGTTCATCGATATTCATATTCCTACTTGGTTTTAGGCCTCTGAATATTTCAAGCATATGACACAACTTCGTAAAACAACTTCGAGACATCCTAATTTGTGATATTGACATGGTGTCACTCTCATAAACATATCTATGTAGAATCAGGTATCGATCTACATTTGAAGGAAAATGTTTAAGACGTGGTCTATCTCTATGTTTTTTAAACATCATTAACAAGAGGACTACAACAATGTGCAAAACCACGTTCCACCATGTCAAAATCAATGATGTTTGTCGTTGTCTACGATTTTGTGTTGTTAAATTAAGTCGGGACATTTTTTCCTGCACATACAAATCAGTAGTTGAGATAACATATCAATAGATTGTTATAGATTGTTATTTTTAATAAGATATAAATTGTGATATGTATATATATATATATATGTAATACTTCTTTTTTTCCCTCTTGTATTTACCGATTGTCATTTTAATGAGAATTTTGTGTAAATCTAGAACATATAACTACATTCAGATTAGTATCTTTAATTAGCATGTTCCTATACACAAATAAGTTACACACAAAATCATTAGTTGAGGCCAAAATCATCAATTAACCACACAATCAATCAGTTGACATCCTAATTTAAGAATCACACAATCAAAATCTATTTAATGATTTAGTCTTGTGCAAACTAACAAGACCAATCAAAGTCAATTGGCAATGTATTTCACTTGATCTAAAAACAAATAAATCCACTAAAAACAAATCCACAAAACTCACTAAAAACAAAGCCACAAAATCAGCTAACACTAAAACATTCAAATACAAATGTTATATATGGACATCTCTGTTTCTACAAACATATATGTGCAGCTAACAGAAAAACAAAATGTTATATATGGTCATCTCTGTTCCTACAAACATATATGTGCAGCTAACAGAAAAACATTCAACCAAAATTGCATATAAGTTGAGATAACAAGTTCTTGCAAAATCATCAAACCCACATAATCATAACATATAAGTTGAGATAACAAGTTACCCACAAAATCATCAGTGAGATTTTCAAGGCTATGATTTTCAAGAGAAAGGGAGAGAGAGGAGACATATATACAGGGGAGAGAGTGAGGGAGAGAGCAGAGAAAGAGAACTTACTGGCGGCGGAGGAGGAGTAGCAGCTACGACCGGCGGAGGAGCGCAGGCGACGAACAGCAGAGGAACGAACAGCTAGGTGACGAACGGGGAACAACTTGGACCGAACCACAGGCGACGAACAACTTGGACCGAACCGCAGGCGACGAACAACTTGGACCGAACTGCAGGCGACGAACGACGCGACGAGCAGTGAGCAATGAGCGGCGGCCTCCGAACGGGAGGAGATCTCAATAGGGAAGGCGACGAACAAAGGAGCTAGGGCTTTTTTTTTTACATACGAGCAGAACGAATGGAGTACTCATCTGTGTGTTTTGTGGATTGTTTAAAGAGAGGATTTGGAGGGTATAATAGTAATTTCTGAGATTCCTTTAGGTGTAGATTTTAAATTCCATCCTTCATTGGAAGGATTTCATTTCTCTCCTAGGAGGGATTTCAATTCCATAAAATTTCATTCCCACTTACAACCAAACACTGGAATTCTTGGGAATTGGATTCCAATTCCTATGAAATCCCACAGATTCCATCCAACTTATCCCTATAGTAAGTATATATTATAATTTGACATAAGTTAGCAGGTTATTATTCATGGTGCAGTTAAGGACCTGATAATTATATATATTTATAATGACTAGATGATGTATTAATTTAGAGGTCAACCTAAACACATATCCACAAGTTTTTTATGTATTTAAATATAAATTTATACTCATGCAATTTTGTAAATTTTACAAGGTCAAACTTCCATTTCGTATTGGTTTTGTCATGAAGGTTTTTATTTGAACAATCATACAATATGACTACGCAAATTCTTTGAATTTTGGGGTATAAAATGCAATCACGCCCCTGTGTATTATTATCTATACTAATATATAAAACATTTAACACTCCCTCTCTCCTAAATGTCTTAATCTTTTAAATTTTAAGTCATTTGATATTACTAACTTATCCCTTTATTTAAATCTTAAAAAGAAACAATTGAATACCATTTTAATAACTAAACTTTCTATAAAAATAATGTTTAAAAATGTCAACTCAATACAAATTAAATTTCAACCTATAAGATATTACACAAATTAAAAATTGAACAAAAAAACCTCCATAGAAATATTATTTTAAATATTATATCATATACCAAATAATTTAATTGAAGTATTAGAAAATTCGTATAACTAAAACTCATAAACTTGATAACATGTAACCGAATTTATAAACTGTCATATAAGTAAAATAAAAAGTTTAATTTATAATATATTTAATATTATTTTAATTGAACTCTTAAATTTTAATTAATAGAAAATTACCAATATAGTCTTAAATATATTTACATTTTAAAAAATACACCAACCCAACCACTAATATATTATCTCATACCTACATAATTTCTCATTCAAATCAATACAATTCACCAAGTCATTGATATGTTTTTATCATCTTATTTTATAAGTAGAGATTGTTTTTTTTTCTTATTTTCTTGTTTTTCAAAGGTTATTTTAGAAATTAACGAAAGAGTTGATAGATAATAAAGAAATAAGTAAAATGGAAAAGAAGGAAACAAAATGGACATACTACAAATGGAAATTATTCGACGTCATCATAGTGTGTGTATACCATACCCTACGTTACCGAAAACGGACATGTTATCGAGAATGAATTAGTTATCGTCACCGCATTACGCGGGTAACATCCTAGTATTGATAATTTATTTTAACATATGTGTGCGTTTATTGGTTTTTGCTCCTCATTGATCTAATAGTGTCTGTTTCTGATGCACATATATTGGTGAATTTGGATCTTTTGGAGTTAATTTTTTATATTATTATTATGACTTGAATTTATAATTAGAAAAAATTAATGCCGTTAAACTATTTCGTGGTTGTAATTTTTTTTAATTAAATATTTAACCCATATTAGATTGTTGTTGGAAGGAATACGAAGCAAAAGTGGAAAACGTGCCTCCTCGACATCATATCATAATATAATAATCATATAAAACGAATACTCTTTCTTCGGTCTTCACCGGCCTATCTCCCACTTCTCTTCTCTTCTCTTCTCTCCCCTGCAATTTCAAGTTTTCCCCAACATTTCCAAAACGATAACATACTCCTCCGATCTATTCATTCCGCTACTCGCATCTCCTATTTTTTTATTCACTTGCCTTCTTTTTGCGCCTTTCTTGTTGTAATTCAGCTATGGCTGCCAGGGACCATTCCATTGATGATCTATTCTCATCCTTCAACTCATCACCCGCAAGTCCTCAAGTTAATTTTGGTAGTAATTCGCCCAATTTGATTAATTTCGATGATGACGCTGAAGAAGATTATGACAACACCCCTACCACTAGTAAACCCCTTATGGTTTTCGATCGGTTCTACGATTCATCATCGGAAGATGGGTTTTACTCAACCGGAAGTGGCGCTGCTGCTGCCGGTGATAATTCTCTACTGCAGGCCGCCGGAAATCGGTTGGATTACATGATGCAGTATCTTGACCGGAAGATATTGGCGGTGGACGGAAAGGACGATGAACTTAAACAGGCGTTACCGGAGTTTATAGGCAGCGGTGGAGGGCGTGGGATGTTTAAATTACCGCTAAGAGCTGCTGTACATCCTGGTCGGCCACCAAGTCTAGAATTCCGGCCACATCCGCTTAGAGAAACACAGGTTGGGTGTTTCCTTAGGATATTAGAGGGGACAGGGGACGGGGGACAGTTTTGGGCGGGATCTGAATGCGGTGTTAGGGTGTGGGATACGAAGGATATGTATGCTGCAGGGATGGAAGAGGGGAATTATGAGGCGGAGGTACCGTTTTATGAATCAGTGAGGACATCGCCGACGTTGTGTTTGGTGGTTGATGATGGAAACAAGGTGGTGTGGAGTGGGCATAAGGATGGGAAGATTAGGTGTTGGAAAATGTTTCAATCTTCTGCTGAACCGGATGTTCCTTTTAGAGAATGCCTTTCATGGCAGGCTCATCGTGGACCTGTGCTATCGATGGTCATCTCATCTTATGGTAATATATTATACACTTGTGATTATCAAACTTTTTAACTGAATTATAATTATATAGTGACATTGAAGTTTCTTGGAATGTTTGGCTTTTGATGCAATCTGGTTTAGATATCTACAGTGAAACTGTTATACAGCTTTATTATAGCAGTTGACATTGACAACCATAGGTTTGATGTTACTTTTTTAAAGTTGGTGTTGCTTCAATCTCAAATCTGTAGATGTTTAGCCCATTTTCCATAATCTAATCTTTTGTGTGGCTGGATATCACCTGATGGTCCTGATGGAAAGATCTTAGGATCCATGAGTAGCAAGAAATACAAAATTTTCCTTGTATATTATCTCAGTCCAAAACATTGTCAGTTGATTGGGCTATTATCTTTTTCTTCAAAGGTGTCCTATTCAAAGTTCAACATGAAGAAAGACTTAATGTTCTTAAACCGTGTTAGCTTTAAAAATTCTTATATTCACGCTGTTTTGTGTTGAATTAAAGGGTAATTTAAAAGGGTCTTCTTCAAAACTCTTCTAATTATGGAGTTAACTACTTTTTCGGAGTGGAGGGAGTTATAAACTACCAATCTACCCTCACTGGATGTTACAAGTACAACACTTACTGAATACTATGTCATGCACAACCACTTGGCACTTGCATAAATTCTCACATAAGAAGTTGGGACTACAAGTAATTAGATCTAGTCAGCCTTTTACATTTGTTTTCTGTCAAATGGATCCAGGCACTTACATAATAAAGCCTTGCTAGGGGTTTCCATATGACGAGAACACCCTTAATGAACAACAGGTGCGAAGAATGACTGCTTCTAGAAATTTTCATATTATAATCTCTAGAGGTTTACAGTTTACCCTTTATAACTGTCAAAAAGACATTGAGTTTTATTGTTTCTGACATTTCGCGGTGGTGTTGTTCTTCTTTAACAACCCTCTTCAAGAATTAAAGAGCAATAACAAATTCTTCAGAAAGACTTCATTTACCAAATTTTCTTTTTTGAATTTGTAGTCTATTCGAAATACCATATTTTCTTGTCCAAGTTGGTTCAATCATAACTTGCTAGCTTTGTTGTGAAGCTATCTTAATCCCGTGACGAGCTGATTTGACCTAAATCGCAAGTTGATCTGTAATGTGAAACAGTCACTGCAAATCTGCAATGCATATGCTCTTGGTGACATTATTTACTAACCTAGCTTAAATTTTAGTTGTGACAGTCGGGAAGTTCCTGGTTTTTTAAATGTGAATGTTCATTATACATTTAAGAGCGCTTTTCTTCATAGAAGCAAGTCAATTTCTGCAACTTTCTTGTTCTTCTTGGGTTCTATGGAATTTTAAAACCTTTGATTTCAAGCTTCCACTCATGAACAAGTATGTTTGTACTTATTTAGATCATGAAAAACTAAAAACAGGTGTTTAGAATGTTAAAACTGGCTACAGGAATAGTACCTATACTATGATTCAGAAACTGTACATGTAATCAAAATGCTATATTCTGGTACTAATTGAGGTATATATTTTAGATAACTATGGTGTTCATCTGATTCTGAACTTCATCCAGGTGATGTATGGTCTGGATCTGAGGGTGGTGCAATAATTGTGTGGCCATGGGAAGCCCTTGAAAAGGCTCATTTGTTGACAAGAGAGGAAAAACACATGGCATCTTTGGTAGTTGAGAGGTCATACATTGATCTCAGGAACCAAGTCACTACCAATGGCATATCATGTAGTATACTTGCAGCAGATGTTAAATATTTGTTATGTGATCCTTCTGGGGCAAAAGTCTGGAGTGCGGGCCCTCTCTCATTTGCATTATGGTAATTGACTGATCATGTGGCCATGGTGGTGCTAATGGTTGTTTATGTGTAGGATAATAGTAATTCTTTATGTTACATTCTTCAAGAGTGATTTTATGGAAAGATTGAGTGCAGCAACTAACTTTGACTATTATGACACTAATTCACGGGAAACTGAATACTTATTCATGCGTATATGGTGCTAGCATTAATTTAATACTTTTCTCACTTAACAACTTACATTTCACTAGTTGTTAAAATTGCAGGGACGCATATACGAGAGAGTTGTTAAAAGTGTTCAATATTGATGGCGTGGCTGAAAATTTGACAGTAGTACAGGATTTGACACCAGAAGAGGAAGCAAAAATGAAGTTCGCATCTTATCCTAAGAAAGAGAAACCACAAAGTTCAATTAGTTTTTTTCAGCGTTCACGAAATGCGTTAATGGGAGCAGCTGATGCTGTTCTCCGAGTAGCAGCAAAAAGTGCTTTTGGTGACGATATTCGGAGAATTGAAGCTTTGATCATAACAACGGATGGTACCATTTGGACTGGATCTGCAAATGGGTTACTTGTGAAGTGGGATGCAAATGGGAACAGATTGCAAGACTTCCAATATCATTCCTATGCCATAAGTTGTTTATGTACGTTTGGCTTACGGATATGGGTCGGATATTCAAGTGGAACACTAAATGTACTGGATCTTGATGGTAATTTGGTTGGAGGATGGGTTGCTCATGACAGTCCTATTAATGATATGGCTGTGGGTTCAGGTTATATTTTTACGTTGGCGAATGATGGTGGCATACGTGGATGGAGTATATCATCTCCTGGAGCTCTAGATAAAATATTGTGTTCAGAGTTATCTGACAGAGAATTAGGATACACAAGACTTGAAAATTTTAAAATCTTGGCTGGTACATGGAATGTTGCTGAAGGAAGAGCCACACATGACTCACTTGTATCCTGGGTGGGTTCTGCAGCCAAAGATGTTGACATTGTTGCTGTAGGGTTGCAGGAGGTTGAAATGGGTGCTGGGTTTCTTGCAATGTCTGCTGCCAGAGAAACTGTACGTTTTGGTATTTTTTGTATAAGTTTCACGTAGATTGCTGTTGGTTTAATTGCTTGGCATACTTAAATAAGCAAGAGAGTATTCTACTAGTATGAAGGCATATCATCCTGACAATAAGTTACATTATACTTACCGGTGGTTCATGAGACGAATTATACTAGTTTTTGAGGGAAAAAAATAAACTTACTTTTAGTTTTGTCTTTTGAAGTTAGTGAGCATATAACCTCATCCTTTCAAAAAGATACCTTTGAGGTGTTGGCTATATTCAAACATTTCTTTTCTCTTGCTCATTTTGGTGGACTGTAAAGTAAAGAACTGCACCCTACTCGATTGGAAGACATCTTGATTTTGAAGGGTTCTTTTATCTTTTTCTTGTGCAGATGCAGGTAGGTCTTGAGGGAAGTTCTGCAGGACAGTGGTGGCTAGACATGATTGGGAAAACCTTGGATGAAGGTTCCAGTTTCCATCGCATTGGTTCTAGACAGCTGGCTGGCATGCTTATTGGGGTGTGGTGAGTATTTTGTGAGAAATTCTTTTCTTTTCAGGTTAAGACCATACTATCCAGTCATAATTTAGTTTAAAATGCATAAATTACTTTCAATGGCAACTCTTTGTAAGCTTCTTACGTGCATTTTCTTTCCCCTTCAAATTAATTGTGTTTTTAATTACACAACCTTTCTCAATTTTATCTTTCTAGTTTTCCATGTCATGTTTTGGCGCCAAATCTTTTTTTTATCTGTTATATGATATTGTTTATTATCTTATCTGGATTTGTGGCCATCAAACTTCTCTATCTGAATTTTAGGTCAAATGTATGATCTGTGTTTGATTACTGAATGTCATTTCAGGGTTAGAAATAATATTAGAGGTAATGTTGGAGATATTGATATTGCAGCAGTTCCGTGTGGGTTTGGAAATGCTATTGGTAATAAGGTAACCGCCACAATCCAATCATGGTAAATTACTTGAACTACATATTTCATTTTTAATAATAATTGACTGGTGTGTACAGGGAGCAGTTGGTTTGAGGATGAGAATCTATGGGCGGATTATTTGTTTTGTGAATTGTCACTTTGCTGCACACCTGGAGGCTGTTAATCGTCGTAATGCTGATTTTGATCATGTATATAAGACAATGTCCTTCAGTCGCTCGCCAAATGTTGTGAATGCGTCGACTGGTATGGTGTCGTCCCTTTTCTTATCTTGCTTCCTTGTCTACTCATCTTATTCATTTTGGATTTCCTACGGGTCTCCCTTGGTGTCCGCCTTACTCTTTGCAGCTGGAGTCTCATCTACTACCCAAATGCTTCGTCTTGCAAATGTAGGTACATGCTCCTTTTGATGTCCATTAGGCCCATCTAGGGCCGTAAACGAACCGAACGTTCAAGAATCATTCGTGAAATTGTTTGGCGGGAAGTTTGTTTATGTTCGTTTGTTTAATAAATGAACGAACATGAACACGATTTTCCTTTCATTTATGTTTGTGAACGTTCGGTTATCCGTTCATTTATGTTCATATATACATATTACATATATAGGAGAGGGTTCATTTGAGAACCAGTTTTATTGCGAGTACCGCACTACCGCGAGAACCATTTGTAGCCATTGATCATAATTAATTAATGGTTAATATTGGTTGTGGCAAACATGTAATTAATTAAAAACACAACCATCATTTTCAGTTTCCAAAAATGCTAGAGGGGTATTCTAGTCAAATTTCCTAAATAAAGGGAGACCACTTACCCCCACTTTCTTAAAACTAAAATATCTACCAAACGCAAAGGTATTAAAATACAAAATTATACCAAATTCAACGAGAAAAATATTCTTTAATAGGACATCCATATTGCTATACTTTTCCAAAGAAAATTTTTCGTTTTGTCCAGGTTTTTTTTCTAGCATAACATGAGATGGGTGCACATGTGCATATAACACTCGATTTTTTTCAAGCACAGGTGCATATGTGCACCATCTGTTCATGCTGCATAGGTGTGTCTGGGTGCATATATGCACGAGATGGTGCATATATACACCGTGCACGTGTGCATCTCGTGCATATATGCACATGTAGACGTAACATTAAATTTTTTTCCCAACAGATACAGATTTCTACATGTGCACGTAAAACTAAATTTTTGTACCCAGCTACATATTTGTGGATATGTGCACATACACAATTACTCATGTACACCTTTATATGCATATATACAACTCAAAGTTGGTCAGGTCAAACTTAACATTAGCAAGTACCTTTAATTGTCATACTACATATTATTATAACTTACATGTTAACAAATATCACAACAAAATCGCCTACTTGAATCATTACACTAAACACGAGAGAAAATAAACGAAAAATAACTATACAAATTTACATTTGTTTTTTTCACATATTACTATAAATTTTAAATTTTGGTGCTTGTAACTAAAAGTAGGTCAATCAATTAAAAAAGTGTCATTTTTAGATTATTTTGGTTATTCTACTTGCCAAAATGAAAACAATTCTCCTCGTCGATCTCCAACAAAAATGTAAATGATTGTGATTAAGAAATAAAGAAGGAAGTAAAGGAAAAAAAATAAAAGAAATATAAAGAAAGTAATTTTTACTATCTATAAAAAAGAAAAAAGAAAGAAAAAAAGCGAATGAAAAAGAAGAGTTATCCATGGTTTTTAAAAAAAGAAATGAATTCTTCCCAAAAAAGCGGCGCAACATAAATCGGCGCAAAAGTGCCGCGGTAATTATTTTTAAAATTACAGTTATGTCCTTTTTAATTTAATTTAATTAATTAAGACAAGATAATAATTGATTGGTCCACAATGGTTCTCACGGTTCTTGCAATAAAAACGGTTCTCAAATGAACTTTTTTCTCTCTCTCTCTCTCTCTCCATATATATATATATATATATATATATATATATAATATGTGTGTGTTTGTGTTTGTGTGTTTATATATAGTGTTTAATAATGTTGGATTTGCATTATAGTGTGTTCCTTCATTTACATTTGTTTATCATTTAAATAAACAAACAAAAATGTACACGAATGAACCAATCTTTTAAAGAGTCGAACATAGAAGCTCGTTCGTTTATTTGTTCGGCTAAAGTTAGACGAATGAACATGAACACAGAAATCCGTTCTTGTTCGTTTATTTGTTTGGCTAAAGTTAAACGAACAAACTCGAACAAGCCCCGTCTATGTTCGTTCGGTTCATTTGCAGCTCTAGACCCTTCAGCAATCAAATGTCACCCAAATTGACCCGCTTTTACATAAATTGGTCAAACTGAAATTGCTCGTTTTTATATTTAAAGTGCAATGCTATTGCAGGCTATGGGTACCCTGTCTGTGGATGAGTTGCCAGAGCTATCCGAGGCAGACATGATTGTGTTTCTAGGCGACTTCAATTATCGTCTTGATGATATATCTTACGATGAAGCACGGGATTTTATTTCTCAAAGAAGCTTTGATTGGCTTAGGGAGAAGGATCAGCTTCATATTGAAATGGAAGCTGGAAGCGTTTTCCAAGGAATGCGTGAAGCTATTATTACGTTTCCTCCCACCTACAAGTTTGAAAGGCATCAACCTGGATTAGCAGGTATGTAATACTTGTAAATATAATAATGCTCGTATCTGGTATATTTTATTTGACAGTTGCTTCTGTTTTATATCAAATACCAAGTTACCAAATAGTTATGAAATGTGGGTCTAATTATCATGTTATAGGGTATGATTCTGGAGAAAAAAAGCGTATTCCTGCATGGTGTGATAGAGTGTTGTATCGTGACAACCGTCCTGATTCATCAGATATATGCAATTTGAACTGTCCTGTAGTTTCTTCGGTTTTGCAGTAAGTTTGCTCCATCTAATTACTGTTTTGCTTCATCTTGGTTTAATAATAATAAATTAATAAGCATCTTAACGATTATTTGTTTACTGAAAGCCTTGTTTTTCTTCAGATATGAAGCATGCATGGATGTGACAGATAGTGATCATAAGCCTGTGCGTTGCATCTTTAGCGTGGAGCTGGCTCGAGTAGACGAGCCAAAAAGAAGGAAATTGTTTGGAGAAATCATCACATCTAATAATAAAGTTAGGCGTATTCTTGAAGAACAATGCAATGTTCCAGATGCTATTCTCAGTACAAACAATATAATTCTTCAGGACGATGATACATCAATCTTGCGGATTACCAATAAATGTGGGGAAGACAAGGCGCTATTTAAAATAATATGCGAAGGTCAGTGTACTATTAAAGATGGAAAACAAGCATCCAGTCACCGCCCAAGAGGTTCTTATGGGTTTCCACGATGGCTTGAGGTAAAAGATTTCCTATGCACATTTATATTTTCATATTAAACTGAAGTGGTGCAGCTCATTAATTTGGAAAGGGCTAATGTCACAGACTAGGAATGTACTTTCACAAATATAGAGCAATGTACCGTTATTTGTATACCCCAAGTCATTGATTTAGAGTTACAAAAAGGTACATGCATAAAGTTGGACATTTGTGAGAGTACATTGCTATTCCATGACATGTATTTGTTTGATAATGAGTCAAACTGGTAATATATATGATAAGTAGCTAAAAATGAAACACATCGAATGGGTTAAGCAGGTCGAAGGTAGTCTTACTTGTGCTCAAAAGCTTCTGTCCTAAATCTTTCTATCTAAAAGTTATTATATTGGTATTTAATGATATGTTTTTTTTTCAATTATACTTTCTACATAAAAATATTTACGGAGTTCTTAGGGATATTCAGAAAGTGTTGGTGGGTTCGACTAGACCTGTTATGTTTTGACGTGGGCCACCTGCCTGCTTTGTAGCATCCTCTAATACTAAACATTGGACTACAAGTACTGGATTATCATGATGCATTTGTACTAAAGGTTGCATGTATTGAAATAATGTAGGTGAAGCCAACAGTTGGTATAATAGAACCAAATCATATTGTGGAGATATCAGTTCATCACCAAGGATATGAAACCCTAGAGGAATATGTAGATGGTCTTCCTCAAAACAGCTGGTGTGAAGATGTTCGCGATAAGGAAGTTATGTTGGTGGTTGAAGTGAGGGGCAGCTGTACAACAGAGAGTAAACGTCATAAGGTTCGTGTGCGTCATACTCAGAGCTTGTCAGACAAGTCTATGCCTATGGAGCAGAAAGCAGACGACTCTAAACATGTTCATGCAAATGCACTTCACCGGTCTGATATCAAATGGTTGACTGCTTCACATGATGTTGTTGACCATTTGCGTGATCTGCATACTCCTTGAACTTAAGTTGATTCACAGCATGAGGTGATAAACTTATTGACCTTCATTTATACCCGTTTTGACAAAACAAAATTATTCTTCGAATGCTTAATCATATTTTTTTTGGCCTAAGATTATAACTATTCCATTTTGTTACTTTTTTTTTTGTGGGAGGGGAGGTGGTTGAGTATTAGTCATTATTTTTTAAGATTAGGAGTTGAGTCCTCGGAAGAAACGGTTGGTGGCACTTGGACTTCTGTACATAAGGTTTTCATAATCTTATATATTAAGATTAAGATTAAGAGGATGATAACGACAATAATGTGTGTTAATTTTTTTCACAAGATGTGTATGTATGTGGGTTAGAAGACTCTGCTAGGGCCACAGTCGTCAGCCCTACTAATGGTTAGGACCTGATGACCTATGATGATATACTGTTATTTCTCTTTTATGTATAATAGCGCTATCATATCATTTTGTTATTAATCATCGTACCATCTTTTTAATGTAAATTCATGAAATCAGAAGAATTTAGTAGGTCAGAGTCAAATCAATACATCAAAAATGTAAATGAGTTTCTTTAATTTATAACGAGTAAAGTGAAACAAAAAATATAAATCAATAAAATATAAAAATTAAGATTTAAACACAAGTATTTTAAGCAAAGTTTTGATACTAAACGTGAATATTTTTAATGAAATCTTGTAACTTTACATGTTTAGATTTAAATTTATTTAGGTTTATTTTTTTATATTATTATTTAACATAACAATCTATATAGTTAATTTTTATAAAAGAAGAAACTGTGGTATATATATATATATATATATATATATAAAAGAAGAAACGGGCGGTTCATTAATGCTTCATAAATGACATAGAGCCTCACAAATTAATGACGGCTCATCCGAATGTCACGGTTGGGTAAATATATAAATTACCAAAATACCTCTATTAATGAGTTATTAATGACGTTAAAAACAGTTCTTATACGAAAAACAATTCTCGTTTGAACTTTTACATATATATATATATAGATATGATTGTTCATTTGAGAACTATTCTTAACCGTAAAAATCAATCTTGACTCTTGATTAAAATAAATCTAGCTAATAATTTTAGCAACTCATTAATGACTAACACATTCATGACTCATTCATTAGGGATATTTTGAAAAAATTAAGTCAATCTAATAACAACTCATCCACACAGATGGAATTCACAGTTAGGTAAACCAAAACTGTTCTCTTTCCAATCTATTTCTCTCACTTATTTTTATTTCTTCTGAATTTTGAATAAAAAACAAAATAAATTAAAAACAATTTACTAGTAAAATTTTAATTTTACGGAGTTCACTGGTAAATATACCCAAAATACGAGTTTTTCATAATTACTATGTTCATTACACATTGTTCACACTAATAAACACTATTTTTTTATTCAGTGAACTTAATGATACAAAGTTTTTTTGTTTAATCTTGTTTCTTTCCCTACCGTTCAATGCACTATGTTCAATACTGAACTTAGCGTTTATTTATTATTTTTTTATAGCTACTTCAGTTTACTAGTGAATTGAGATGGTTTTTTCTTTGATGTTTACAAGTAAAAATCTCATAACAATATTAGAGCACACAAATAATTGTTCAATAGTAAAGAATACTAATAAAATTCAACAAGTAAACTTATTTCTCTTATTCTTACGTGAACACATACATGAACATTAATTTTGTTCATCACTAAATAATCTATAAAAACATAAACTTAAATGTAATAATAGATATTTAAATATTGTTTACTATTGAACTCTATAATGAAACAATCTATAAAAACCCATATCTATTATAAAGTGCAGATAAAAAAAAAGAACACACACACACACACAGAGAGAGAGAGAGTAGAAGTTTGATGGGATAATAAGAAGAGTTAATTACACAAGAAAGTCCCAATATTATCTGGAAAAAGTCGAATTGCAAGCCGTAATAGATGATAAATGGAATGCATCCATCAATTACTGTAACATCCAGAAATTTAGTATATAATTGTATGTGTTGTAAGTAATTATATGTGATAAGATGTGAAATTAACTAGAGAGGCCAAAGCTGACGATTAGAACTTAAATAGTCAAGAGACTAATAATGCAATAATGGCAAACTATGTGTATGTGTATATATATATATATATATATATATATGACTTTCAAGTCAAAGTTGGTACAAGAAACTCATTCTCATTTCAAAGAAATACTACGTACAAACAAGTTATGCTCTTTTGTTCATTTGTGAGCAAGTAAACCAGTGTATTGAGCCTTCATCATCATTATCTTCATCCTAGAAAACTTGAGGTATGTTTTGTTGTGGGTTTTCAAGTTCAAATGGGTCAAACATGTGATTTAGAAGTAAGGCTTGTAAATTTACGGGTTAGATGTTGTTTATGATTATATGGGATGTAAGAAAAATTGTATGTACAACTTGCATGGTTTATAATGGAGTTTTTGTGAGTTTTGGCCGGAAGAACAGCAAGTCAAAGGACTGTACTGGTTCAGAGTAAGGGAGGCATAGACGTGCCTATAAAGGGTACAAGCATGCCTAGCGGTCATGACCGCCTTAAGTTCATAAGGTCCGGGGCGTGCCATGAGCGTGGTTAGACAGGAAATTGCAGCTAGGTTAGCTGCTGGGGGTGAAGGTGTTAATCCTCAACCCCAAGTCATTATACGTGAGGCACCAAAGAGTTGTACGTTCAGAGATTTTGCGGCTTGCCAACCGCTATTGTTTTATGGGGCAACCGATCCGGTCATCAGTCATAGGTGGATCTTTGAGATTGAAGGTGCATTCCATAAGTGTTCGTGTGCACTTGAGAATAAAGTAAGATATGCAATCAATCAATTGAGAAGTGCGGCTAAGGATTGGTGGGATATGGAAGTGAAACAAAGGGGTTACACTCATATTGAAGTTATGACATGGGAAGAATTTAAAGAAATTGCTTTAGAGCAGTTTGTGCCACAAGCAGAAATTGATAGAATAGTGGATGAGTTCCACAAGATGAAACAAACGAAGGAGACCGTACCAAAGATTATTGCAAAGTTTATGGAGAAAGCTCGTTTTTGCCCAGACTATGTGGCAAATGAAAAGATGAAAATGTATAGGTATATGATGGTGCTTAAGCCTAGCATAGGAGAGTTTAATGACGCTAGTAAGCATCAGATGGTGAACTCCATGATGGATGCTGCAAGGGCCATAGAGATAGAATTGGAAAGGCAGGAGACAGAAAGAAATCCAGTGGAGAAGGCAACGCCGGTGTATAAGAAACTAAGAGTTGAAACTCCAGAAAAGACAGTGGTGCCAAAGACGTACCCGGTTTTCTCGACATACAAGAAACACCACATGGGAGAATGCAAGTTCGGTTCTCCGACATGTTTTAATCGTGGGAAACTAGGTCATATGAGCAAAGATTGTAAGAACCCGATTAAGGTATGCTTCAATTGCTATCAGTTGGGTCATCAGAGGTCTGAATGTTTTAATCCAACTGCAACAACAACACCTACTGGTTCCAAGTCTACTCCAACTTTATCATCTACACGTGTTCCTAAGGTGAAGAAGGAGAATGTGTCTAAAGCAAAGGGGAGATCTTTCCAACTTACAGCTAAGGAAGCTAAAATAAAGCCAGATGTGGTCACATGTACATATCTTATCAATAACATGTCTGCTCTTGTTCTGTTTGATTCGGGTGCAATTAAATCGTTCGTATCTATTTCTTTTTGCAAAAATTTCAACCATATGTGTGAAATGCTAGATTCTCCGCTTGAAGTGGAAATAATAGATGATAAAACAATGATTGTATCAGATGTGTATAAGCATAATGTGTTAGAAATTGATACTGTTAGATTCCCTATTAAATTGATACCTATGACTATGAGGGAATTTCAAGTAGTAGTGAGAATGGACTGGTTAGGTTGTAATCAGGCTACGATATTATGTGAATAGAAAGTGATACGGGTTCATACCCCAAGTGGGGAATAACTGGTTATATCTGGTGATACAACAAGGGAAAAATCATGTATGTGTTTAGTTTCTAAAGCTAGGAAGTATCTTCAACATGGGTACACTGCCTTCTTAGCTTATGTCATATATACTAAATTGGAAAAGAGATAGATGAGTATAAAAGATGTGAAAGTAGTATGTGAATATCCTGATGTGTTTCCCGAGGATTTACCGGGAATACCGCCAGACAGACAGGCTGAGTTCAGAATAGACTTAATACCAGGAGCTTCACCGATTGCAAGGGCTTCGTACAGACTTGCTCCTCCAGAAATGCAAGAACTCATGAAGAAACTCCAAGAGTTGCTAGACAAGGGGTTTATCAGATTCAGTAGCTCCTCGTGGGGTGCTCCTATATTATTTGTGAAAAAGAAGGATGGTACTTTTCGTATGTGTATTGATTACCGTGAGCTTAATAAAGTGACCGTCAAGAATAAGTATCATTTGTCTAGGATAGATGATTTGTTTGATCAATTACAAGGAGCAACATGGTTTTCAAAAATTGACTTGAGGTCGGGTTATCACCACCTTAAGATTAGAATGGATGATATTCCAAAAACCGCGTTCAGAACTCGTTATGGGCATTTTCAATTTGTTGTGATGCCTTTTGACCTTACCAATGCACCGGCAGTATTCATGGATCTGATGAATAGAAAAATCAGGAGGTTTATACAAATCAGTGATTGTGTTCATAGACGATATCCTTATTTATTCTAGGAGTTCAACTGAGCATGAAAAACATCCTCGAGAAGTTCTAGAAACTTTAAGAAGAGAACAGTAATATGCTAAGTTTTCTAAATGTGAATTTTGGATCCAAGAAGTACAATTCCTGGGTCATCTAATTAACAAGGATGAGATCAAAG
This sequence comes from Dittrichia graveolens, assembly GCA_038502395.1. Classification (NCBI taxonomy): domain Eukaryota; kingdom Viridiplantae; phylum Streptophyta; class Magnoliopsida; order Asterales; family Asteraceae; genus Dittrichia; species Dittrichia graveolens. The sequence goes on from JARJIL010000008.1 coordinate 64,652,553, forward strand.
TGGACCCTATGAAAGTAGAGACAGTAATGAAGTGGGAGTCTCCAAAGAACCCGACAGAGATTAGAAGCTTTTTAGGATTAGCAGATTATTACAGGAGGTTTATACAAGATTTTTCAAAGATTGCTATTCCTTTGACCCAACTGACAAAGATGAATGCCGAATTTGAGTGGGGAAGTGATCAACAAGCCCTTAGACAGAAGTTATGTAAAGCGCCAGATCTTGCGCTACCTGAAGGAATTGAAAATATGGAAGTATTTTATGATGCTTCGTACAATGGACTGGGTTGTGTTTTGATACAGAAGGGTAGAGTTATTGCTTATGCTTCTAAAATATGGTAGTATTCTTGCGCTACCACATGAAAGTAATTACCCGACTCACGATTTAAAACTAGCAGCAGTTGTTTTTGCACTTAAAATATGGGGACACTATTTATATGGTGTAAGGTTTACCATTTATACCGATCATCAGAGTTTGAAGTATTTTATAGATCAGAAGAATCTGAACATGCGACAAAGACGATGGTTGGAATTGTTGAAAGATTATGATTTTGAGATATTATACCATCCTAGTAAGACTAACGTGGTAGCCGATGTTTTGAGCAGAAAGTCAAGAACAATACTTATAAAGAATCAATCATTAAAGATGACAGTTACAACACCTTTAATTGATGTGATAAAAGCGGCCCAGTCAGAAGCAAGTAAAAGTGAAAACCATAACAAAGAGCGTATCAAGGGGCAAGTAGTTAATTTTATTAAAGATATGGTCTTTGCCTTATCACTAATGGTCAGACTTAACTGAAGTTAGTGTAAATGACAAAAAATAAAACAAAGTAACAACTACGATGACTATTTCTATAAAATGTAAATTTAAAGGACTAAAAGTGAATTTCTGTTACGACCACATAGACTATTTATGTAATTAACTCAAGAAAAAATAAAAAACCAGAAAAAGGAGAAAGATGGCATGTTGCCGAACAAATCCATTTCCTAACATCACATTCCACACATACACTACATTCTTGAAATCGAACATATTGTTGAGCACAAATTGCACGGTGTACAATGATAGTATAAATTTAGAGTTATAATATAACAATAATAACGCTACGTCCTACAAACAAAATTTAGCAACATTCGTATGTTTTAAACTATAGAAGGATTAGCGAAAAGATAACTCTTCATACACAAATATATTACATATTACATAATTTGATTAACAACGTTACAACCGATAAGAATACAGATGAGAAATCATTATGGTTTCCAAGTCTAACAAGGAGGGAGCGCTTCCCCCTTTTCCGGTGGTAAAGAAAAGTGTACAACAACACCATTAATGGTGAAAAAGACTTGATATGATCATAGTCGGATCAAACTTAACTTAAAACAAGAGCTCTCTGGTCTTTGGCTTTATTATAAAGGAAGAGAGTACCCACGTAGATATGTAGAATCAACCCTCGACTCTCGCACCAATGCTACCCGACCAGTCCTTGCCACCTTCGGATCATAACGCCACCCATTAACAAGTAGATCGTTTAAATTCAAGAAAAAACAGTACACAAACACCATAGCCTCGTTATATCATTTACCGAATGATTATCGTTGTTACTAGCATGTGCTGAAGGTGTAAATATAAGAATGAGAATGCAATAATAATATACCGAAAGCAAAATGAAACACAACAAACTATTGTGCACACCAAATGAGACCCAACTGGTTACATGAAAATAATCAGTCAAATTTTGTTACTAACCTCGCAAATTCCGTAGGACTCCAATAATCTCTGCAGTCCAAACAGCTTATTGAAGTCTCCTGTGAGCTGGAATATGGAAAACAGAAGATATGATATCAGAAGAGAAAAAAAAAGTTAAAAGTAAAACAAAAGAAATCAGGAGCATTGTATAAAAATTATAATAAAAATTTTCATTGCAGAGATAAAACAAGGACCGAGAAAAGTTACTTGTAGCGTAATAGTATGATCAGAAACATCAACAGGTTTTGCACGAAAGATGGTAGCAATGTCCAGGACATCCCTTCGAGCAGCAGAACTTGCAGCAACTTTGATTAACATCAGCTCACGTTCTGCAAATGGCAAATAGGTGATATCTTTCACCTAAAAACATAAAAGAGTATTTCAGTTCATTAGATCAGAAGTTTACCATGTAACTCCTGAAGCAAAACAAGTGAAGTGAAGATCATACAGTCAATTTTGTGAGGTTTTCAAATTGTCGATACATTCGTATCATTTTTAACCAAATTAAATAAATGTATCTCACCTCATATACATCGACCAATTTGTAGATCTGCTGAACCAACTTGCCAATAGATTCATCTGTGCCAGCAATCACAGTTGTAATGCGAGATAAACCCTCCATTTCAGCAGGTCCTGCAGCTAGACTCTGTAAACAACCAATTGCAAACACAAGTCTTAAACCCTGTGAGGTAAGTAATCTGCAGTGAGAAGAAAATAAGCATCAACACAGAACGTCTGAGGGTAACCCTGTGGTCAAATGGGGTTAGGAATAGAAGTGAGTTCCGGACCAGATATTACTCTATAAAAATAACAGTTTACTAAAATATAAAATTTGTATTTTTGTGCAAGCATCATAAGCAAAAAACCTGAATGTTGTAACCCCTTCTGGATATAACACCGCTAACCAGGTTCAGAACTCCAGGAGTGTTATTGACAAGTATGTTCAACGTGTGTGACTGACGACCAGTTGACTGCAACATTAATTCGGGTATCAGAAGTTAAATCTGTGAGTAGCCGCAGCAACCCCAATTATATCCCACGAGTTATTTTTACCCTTTTGTAGGTAAAAATGGTCATCCTACTTGAAATGAATGTGCATAGAGATTTGCAAACACACAACATTGATTCACTAAATTTATGACACCGAATCAGGATTAGATAAGAAGGCTTTTTTCTGTGGGAAGGGTGAGGCAATCAGACAACATTCATCCACTGAAATTATAACACTGATTCACAATTTTAAGACGTGAAAATCCTTTTTCTTTGGTGATGATCACTTTTCATGAATTTGCTCGCAATGTAAAATTGTAAATCATAATTGTAATTCTAGTGAATCAATGTTGTCTCCCAGTTCTCACAGAAAAGCATTCTCAGCACATTCGGATGAGTGTGTCGGCACGCACACCCATGCATGCGCGCGCACTCACATATTTTGTATTTTGATGATACATTTTGGTCCAATGGTGAAGAGAAATTGATATCTTACATCTTCGTCATAGAGCACTCCCCAATCGGGGTCAAGAACTTGATCCATTATGCAGCTATTGTAGGATTCCACAGGATAAACATCACCCTTCATTCAAATAAAAATATGAAATCAAGAGAAGTGAGAAGTGCATATACACAGAAATCTAAGTAAGATTCTTGATCATTAGTAAGGTTCTTAATCATTTTATCGTTCTATGTTACTGTTAACAACTTCTTTGTTTCCCTTTATCTCTAGCATAATTGCTAAATGCTACAGAAATTTGAATTGAAAAACAGATATGTGATATATGCAATATGCAATTAGATAACAATAATTGCATGGAAAGCCTGCAACAATTAAACAACCTACCCCTGACATTGTACTCGGATTCTTATCAACAGTGCAAGTAGTATTTAACCCAGAAGAAGCGATAGGAGTTGGGGCTTCGAGATCTGGATAAGAAGCTGCAGAGAAGTTCCAGAATGGAGCAGTTTCACCCAGTTTTTCCCGTCTTAAAGCAATCTGCAAGTTGCAGCATATTCATTATAAGGATTTAACCAAAATATATATGATTTTTGGAACAATTATCATTCTGGTGCAAAATAGAACTTACCTTTCCTGTTCTTGTGAGCTCTTTGATTCCAAACTTGGCCAAATTTCTCTGAACAGCAACCATCTTCCCAGGATCCCCAGTAACCTAAATTAAAACACGTGAGAATTAGTAGATTGACCCTAAAACCGAATCTGAATAGATCATATAAATTAGTATTACACTATCATCAACAAAAATATCAAAATCATTCCAATTTTGATAAGCACGCATAGAATATAGTAACTGTAGACTTAATTAACAGAAAGTCACCTACTCACCTCTATAGTCAACGAGTATTCTGATGCATCCACGATGCTGGCTCTAAAGACGTCTACTAGCCACATAATCTGAAGGTAAATGTAATTGTTTATCAACTTGAATATATTTTTTAAGGTACCACACAGCACTGAATGTAAGTAACATCCAAAGTGAGTAAGACACATCACTACTGATGAGGAGTGCATCAACTGTTGACTATAAATGAATATAATTGTACAATTTGATGATCAAATTGCAAGTCTTCTGATGCTCATCAAAAATACTTATCTAAATGTTGCATTTTGATACAATAGATAAACAGTTTTGAGAGTATTAGAGATTAATTATCCGAACTGCCTATCTAAGTACTAGTGAGTGACATAAACAACTTCAAATAAGCAATTTGAAGTTGTTTATTCTAGATTGTATTTTTCGAAAAGCAAAAAGCAGATACAGTTTCAATGAGCAATCTAAATACAACCTAATAGTAATAAAAGAAACATCATAGAAGTATGAATATCACAAAACCTCAGCTCTTGTGCTTTTATCTACATTAAGCTTCACAAGCATCAATTCGCGTTCTACTTGTGGTTCCTTGGAAAGATCTTCCACCTGATACATCGAACATAATTGAATAACTAAGACAAGAGACTAATAATTAAGAAGATTCTCGTGGTCAAGAGCAAATTTGCAGAACGACAGAAGCTTAAAAATTACAAGAAATCATAGCAAGAACAAATAAGCTTATGTGAGTGAACCATATTTGAAAAATAGATGCAACCTTTATGACATTCACAAGCTTATTAAGCTGCTCAACAACTTGTTGCAAGACCTTCTCTGTTCCAGAAACAACGATTGTAAACAAAGCTTTGTCCTTGTTTAAACCAACAGCAAGGGACTCGATGTTGTAACCTCTTCTAGCAAAAACCCCTGCAATTCGATTTATAATACCACTTTCATCTCCAACAAACACTGAGATCGTGTGCCGCTTCACCCTATTCAATGCATAAACATAATTACTTCAAATTACTAGTATAAATATAATTACTTTAACAAACTATACAATATATAGCAGCAGAAGAATATCCTGCAAGTACACAGGTAAGTACACTGATTAAACGAACTAATCAATCAAGAGGAGTTTTACTTGGGAGTAAGTGGCGCGACAGCTCCATTATCGGTGGGGGCAAACGGAAATGCCGCCGGAGATCCACTGCCGGTACTTCCATGTCCGAGGTTGGAGATAGCATTCACTGCTTTCAAATGATTACAACCAGCTGCATATTTTCGATGGAACAGTTTCGGATTTGTGAAATATTGTAGGGGCTCCACTCGGGTTCGGTTATTAAAGTTTACTGTCGTTTCCACCACCGTGGAAAGAGACCAGAGAGTGGCCGTTTCCGTCATGGCACTTTTCTGTATAGAGACTACAGTGGAGGCGGCGCATGATAATGTATTGTATTAATTAGTGTAATAATTAGTAAACATTATAAAAAGGCAACAATATTATATTCAGAGTACGTATATGTGAAACGTGTTTGATAGATTATATAATAATTTTATTTTATAAATAAACAGACATTAGTGCATAAAGAAGACATGCATACGAGACTCGTTAAAAAAATCTAAATATGACATCTTCAAACCAAGTTTTAAACGACTCCTAAATCAAGCTCATGACTTAAGTTATAGACAACATCAAACCTAAACTAGCTTTGAATATCATCAAACTAAGTGTTTCAAACTCTTTAATTGTGAAGTTTCCGCAATTTCAACCATATTAGTCATCGGCTTAAACTTAAGAGTAAGAAGCTTTGTTCTCGCATAATCACAAATCCATTAGGCCATTTAGGTGACTTGATCAACCGTATTTGATCCTTTATGAAAGATATGAGCATTTCTTTTCTTCTAAAGAAAGAGATGATATATTTTCGAAGGAAATTTATATTTTATCAACCGTATTTAATTTTCTTTCTTTCTTTTCTTCTCAAATTTTGAGATATGTATTAATCTTATGAGTAGGAATACAAAGTACGAGAGTATAAAATCTCTAAATTCAAATTATATATATATATTGCTTTAACTTTTAAACATCAACCGAATCTAATATATATAAATAAAAATAAAATTCCTCGCAAGGTGCTAGGAATAAATACAAAGAGAGATTTAGAGAACAGTTTCCAATGATTTGGTTAAAATTGATACTTCAATTTTAACTTTAAATGTTTAAAAGTAAAACAAAGTTTTTAGTTAAAATTGAAACTTAATTTTACTTTAAATTAATTTAATTTGTGTTAAGCTATTTCTTTAAATTAAACTTTTTATCCACTATATTAATTTAGAAATAAATCTATTAACTTTTATACTACATCAATAATAAAATATTATACCATTCAAATTCTAAGTCATAATGTATGTTTAATATATAATACAAATCTTTTCGTAATTATATTTTACACCATTCCTAAATCTGTCATCATTTACTTTTATATGTCGACTAAAATTAATATAATTTTTTTTAGGTTTTAAGGAAGTCTTAGATAAAGTTGATTGATTACAGTAATAATTTGGACAAAGTTCTTTGTATTATTGTGTATTTTACCCTTAATTAATTAATTAAGGCATTAGGCGAGTCCCACAATTTTATGTGGTGGGTATGATCATTACGAGACTGAGTAATGGATTGAAAGATAATAGTGGAAAGTTGACTTCGCAATATGATTGGGTATAGGGATTACTAATACTTTACGCGCGTAGTGAGTTGACGTTTAAATGAAACATAATTAAGAATGTAATATAAATATAGAAAACAGCAGAAGATATACAAAAGAATAAACAGCTCAACAACACTCCATCAATATGGCATATTCGAAGATACCATCCAAATACTCATCACACTTCAAATGTAATACATCTCTCTAACTGTACATAACAGAATTAGTTTAGGCAGTTAACTTACCTATCAAGTTTGTTTACTTTCCTTGGTGTATATAAACAGTCTCTACTCTTTCTCCATTATCAATAACATTTATTCTACCTTACTCTGTAACGTTCTCTCTCAAAATTCCAATAACAACAATACTATATCATATTGAATTACATACAAATTGCATATAGAGAGAGGGAGAGGGAGGTTTAAATAAGAATGAGAAATTAAATGAGAATAAGAGACTCAATCTCAGTCGTCCCATTCTCCCTTCTTCAATTCCATTGCCTACTCAGGAATTCATCACATGCATCTTGTCACACTTTATCTCCCATGCTTGATCCACATCCATAAATTCCACTTACAAAATGAATGGCTGAGATTGAGTCTCTTATTTTCATTTAATTTATCATTCTCATTTGAACATTCCCCTATATATAATATAGTGAAAGGTTCATTGGGGAACCGTTTTTATTACGAGAACCAATCTTAACTGTCTAATTCCCCCTCCTTCAATTGGACACTGCACCGGAACCGAGAACCGGCACCGGAACTGGTTCAAAAGAATCGATCAAACCTCTAGGTATTGGACCAGTGTAAACCGTTGAACCTGAAGGTTGAACCGCTAAACAGGACCGTCCTTGAACCACTTTGAACCGTTTTTTTTTCTTTTTTTTTCATGGCTCAGTAGCCCAATTCCAATCTCATTTAGACTTTTAATGTATTACAAGTTTATAATAAAACTATTACCCTAATATTTTCACCTCAAATCCATTCCACGACAACATGAAGCTAGGTTATTTTTACCCTTTTTCACTGTTTCTAAACTTTTATACAATTTTTGGTACTTTTTAAATATTTATGAAGTCGTCCCGTTCTTAAAAATGGTCCGACCAGTTAAACCAGTAAACTAGTAGAGCAATCGGTTTAATGACCGGTCTAGTTTTCAAAACCTTATCTATTAGCAATAGACAATCATTTAAATGGATCTGGCTCTAACCTTCACATAAGTCTTTCAAACGTGTATTGACTATTGATTTATCAAATAAATAGAAATTACACTAATTTTATTTATCAAATAAGGAACAATAAGCTATGAAACGTAATAGCCAAAAACAAGAATTAGAACTTTAAAGTGATTAAATCCATGCTTTAATATGGATACATTTTCCACAATACGAATGGAAAGTGATTCGATACGTATTCAAGTTAACTATGTAATTTATTTTTCACTTTCATTAAAACTTGTAGATCAACAACCTTAGTGCCAGATTCAAGAAGTTTTCTCGTTAAGAGCACCTTATATTAATGATGACAAGACGACTTAAGTAACGACTCAAAACATATTCAGATAAAAACAGGTTGAATCACACTCGTTCCGTAGTCAAATTCATCAAACAACTACTTTAAAAGATGATCAGTTTGTCTAGTTTATCCTCTAAGTTGTTGAACTTTAAAAACTGGTTATATGAGTTACTGGACAACCTAAACAACCAATTTAGGATGTTGCGTGTAGCGACTAGTTTTGACTTCAGTACAGTTATAGATAATGTGTGGTTTTGTTGATCTAGATCTTGACATTCATTTGAAAGTTTGGATTTTGGTAGGCTAAATAACGTGTTTTACTATTCGTATATAAGAAGATTATTTCTATCCGAGTGCATCAACTTTGTTTTATTGTTTAGTTTAAGGTTGTCAATTTTGTGCCAACACGAAACCTAACCCAAAACATGTTTAAAACGGGTCAACACGAAAATAAATGGGCCAGGTCAGAGTCAACCCAACAACCCGAAAATGGTCCGTGTACTTCGTTTAAGAGTAAAACTATAACATTATAAAATTCCCTTTAATACTTAAGATTTAAATTTTGAAATGAAGATTGTGAAATCAAATAGGAGATTGACATCTTTGGGTATTAAAATCCGCCAAACAAAAGTATAAAATCTTAAACGTTAAAAACTTTAATAAACAATAAAATATTTATAGTTAAAACAATAGTACATCATAATTCTATTTAATGATGAATTATTTTAAATTATTTGGTTGTTTAGTGACATTATTTATTGGAACTTGATAGAATTGTAGTACATCACATTTTTTTATATTGAAGTTAGAATATAAACAAAATCGTTTTCGAAATTCTTACCAAAAGTTGGAAACAAAGATGGAATTTTAAAAATTGATAAAGAAAATCGTAGTTAAAATGGAAATCTCTATTCAAAAACCGTACTTGAAAACCAAAAAAAACTAGTCAATCATATTTGGCCAAAATGGGTCGACACGAACAAATGACACGAACTGAACCTACCACGAAAATAAATGGGTCAACACAAAACTGACTCCACACGACCGAAACGAACCTAATAGCACGAACTCAAGCCGAATTGACAAACAAGATAACTAGCTTATAATTTATAAATGGAAAATAATAAGAGACTAATGTTTGCTATTTGAACTAAATAACTACTCATGGTAAGGACGTCGCTGACCGAAAAAACAGAGAGCAACCATGAAAGCTTCAATGAAGTTCAGAGAGGCACAAAAGCCTCTATTTCAAGTAAAAGTGCCTCACAATATCCTTGGATTTCCGTTTCAACGTGTCATTGTAACTAGTGAATGAAAGAGCTATCTGAGCACATTCTTTCAATCAGGGTCGTCATTAAAGATTGCTTATTGTTCAAATCAGCCTTGTCTTCAAGACACCTTTGTCTTTGAGGCTTGGCAGTAGGCTTGTTAGGGGCCTCAAATAATAAGGGGCCTTGGATTGAAAGCCCAATACTATGCTAGATCCGCCAGTGAACGACTCATTTTCACCACCATCAGACCCCACTGCAAACACCACGATGATGCAGTCCTCTCTCCTTCATTATCACCATCTCGTCTAATTGCTCCTGTTTATAATCCTACATGTTCGTCGCATCTCACCACAGATGGGTCATGGTCTTGCTCCTCCCAAACATTGGCATCTCCGCCATGCACATGTGACTCCTCCCCCCAACAACCTTGTCTTGATATAAATAATATTTGACATCTTTTTCAAGAGGTGCTGGTTGGAGGTGATGAACGGTGGTGGGTGGTGGTGGCGGCGGCTACTAGGGGTGTGTATAGTTTGGTTCGGTTATTGAATATAACTGAACCAATAACTAATGTGTTGTAATCTCATTACCAATTGGTTCGGTTATATTCTGTTATAGTAAACCGGTTATAGATTGCAGTTATATTCCATTATAGTGAACCGGTTATAGATAGTGGTCTGGTTACAAGTTCAAGTATAACGGGTTGAGCGCCTATATATAGGTTTGCATTCGACCAAAAAGAAAAAAGGGTTTACTTCTTCAAAATGTATTAAACTATACTCCAAATGTTAATGTGTGTATCAAACTTTCAAAAAACGTGTTATTATGTATATTAAACTTTCTATTGTATGTACTAACCTTATACTTTTTTTGTTTTTTTATGTAATCAAAATATGTACAATAATAACAAAATAAAGTTCAATACATACAATAATATTTTTGAAAGATGGATACATACATTAATATTTGGGATATAGTTTAATACATTATGAATAAGTAAACCCGAGAAAAAAAATGATTGAACCGAGCTTTAGTCCAACATCTAGCCTTTGGGCCTAAAAATACAAAATGATATGTGCTAGCTAGAGCTTGTGCTTTAAAAACAAAATGAAATAAAATGAACAAATAAATAAAAAGTCAAATAGGAAATATAATTCATTTTAATGGTACTTTTGTAATCTTATAAATCCAAAGCTCCAGCAAGGTTTTCAAAGCTACTTAGAGCACTCACAAATCACAATGGTAGTTGCCATGACTGGATGACCGAGAGTCATGTCAACATGATTGCTTCATAACTAAAAGTCTAAAATATCATCGTCAGGACATTGAAATCTAACACCTACATTTTTTACTTTTCAAGACGAAAAAAATGATCATACTCGAAATTAGCTTGATAAGGGGGAATGTTAGGGTACGTCTTCTATAAAAAATAGTCGAGTTTTTATTTTCTAAGAAAAATAGAAAACATGTTTAGAATAAGGTTAGAGTTGTTATTTTCCAGGAAAAAAATTAAGAAAACATTTTTGGTTAAGATGTTAACTTAGAAAAGTTGCTCGGAAAAGTAAGGGAGTTTGGAAAAATAAGGCAAAATGCATGAAAATGCAATTAACTTCGTTATAATTATTATTGCATGCAACAAACTTTAAATTCTAAAAAATAATACAATCAATTTTCATAATCCTCTCAATACAAACATAATTTTTCTGTCTCTAATATTTAGCTACCATTGTATAAAATGAACTTTCCCATAATTTTCATAGTATATAACAGCTTGCATATAATAAGAGAATTATAAAAGTTGATTATATTGTTTTTAAGAAAATAAAATTAGTTGTATACAATGATAATTAAGACAAAATTTATTGTATTTTTATACAATTTACCTGGAAAAATATAGAAAAGTAGAGAAGTTTTCTTTTCTCGGTTTTTAAAAAAATCTGGAAAAATCAAATGTTTTTCTAGAGGTGAATGCGACCTCGGTCATCCATAACATGGGGGTTGTAAACTTGTAATGGTTCATGGAGATGACTAGACATGAGACACCGGCATTAGGGGCGCTCTTATAGCACCTCTTAAGTTTATATTTTTAAAGACCTTTAGAAAAAGCTGTTGGCCAAAAGAAACTTCTCTACCAAAAGAGAGCTATTGTCTTTTTAAACTAAAACCGAAAGCTTGCTTAGTTGTTTGACTTGACAGTAAGCCAAATCTAGGTTCTTGTAATATACATTTTATTAGTATAGATAAGATCAGATGTTTGGTTTGACCCGTGATGATGATGAAAGAAAGCCACATCTACTAGCGAGTAGCGATGATGCGAGATTTGACCTATGAATCTATGATGTCAATCCATGGATATATGATCCCACTGATCAAGCAAGATAGCTCATATACCGACTAAAATTGATATACTTTGAGGTATCATTCCCTCGTTGTTATGTAGCAGTAATCTTAAGTAGTATACAAGCATACTAACTACAATGATAGAAGAGGCTACCCTTTCTTAGATGATGATTGGAAGATGCAACACCCCACTTAAACTAGAAGAGGTTTAATACTTAATTCTGTTGATGGTTGGTATTTTATACATATTGACTACAATGCTAGATATTAACTAATATCTGGTTGATTGAAAGTATATTGGTATTTCATGTATTCATTGGAAAAAATTTATGCCGCGATATTTTGAAGAAGAGGTGTTACAAATTGGTATTAGAGCTTTACTCTAAGAGAATAAGGATCGAATGATGATGTCTAAGCTTAAACTGATACAAGATGACAAGATGCTAAGCATTGAATCCTAGGTTAGTAATGATCACTACTAGTAGGATCATAAGGAGATAGGGTAATACACATATATTGATCAAATCAAGGGTTCTTCCTATGGCAACACTACCAAAATACTGCAGAGTTTAATCAGTCCAAGTTGCATAGTAAGGAGATAGGGTAACACAAACATATTGATCAAATCAAGGGTTCTTCCTATGACAACACTACCAAAATACTGCAATGGATGTATTATATGAGTTTAATCAATCTAACGCTGACATGTCACATACTGATATTGTGCATAGAGGTTTGCTTTATGCAAAAGCCAAGAAAACATCATCTACATGAGATCAAAAGGTTTCCAAGTGAAAGTAACTTAAAAAAGGGATATGAGTAAGAATATAAACAATCCAACAGATCATCTCATTTTTGTAGATCAAATACTCAGATTGATTCATGATTCTTCTGGATTGACCCATTTGATTATAAAAATAAAAGCCAAAAGGTGAATGCGAAAGCAAACTCTCCTCTGTAAGATCTTGCATGAAACCAAAAGAGGACAAATTGACTCACTGAATTCACCAAACCTTAGACCACTTAAAAAAGCAACTTCCAAAGTTTAATTTTTTTTATTGGGATCAAATCGAAGAAACATTGAGCTCATGCTAAGGCTGAGCTTAAACAGGAATTTCTTCCTTTGATCGAATTAGAGGGCTATTGAAGTTAAAATCCCCAGGATGAGTATATAAGTAGATCTTTTATAGACATATTACCTGTATCCATACAGAATTGACACAATTTCAATGTAGGTAGCTAATGGCACCAGTTATGCTTAAATGCAGAGGTAGCAATACAAACTTACCTCAGAGTCGGTAAGATCATGATGCCAACTTTTTTTTCCTTTTCTTTTTGAAGACATAGAATCTAAATCTAAATTCATAGTAATGGGAGAATCAAGTGATTCATAAAGACCTAATTTGAAAACCCTCAGAATAATTCCATGTATTTCAAGCACATATTACATACGATCTAATAGACTGATAAAACTTGAAAGGAAATTTTAGTCACACCTCATCTTCGTGGAGGAGCATATTAGGTATGCCTTTGTTAACAGGAAACCGGCGGCCGGTCTCGGGGCAGACGAGGGCGCCTTCTTCGAGGTGAAGCTCAAGGAGCGCGTGGTGAAATTTCTGCAAAAAGTCATCGGAATCGAGCACCGACTGGTCAGGGACTTCTTCAGGGAGTTCAGCATATCCCATGATCTTGGAAGCGTCGGCTAGGGCTTTCCAATCGATCTTGGAGAACATGTTTTTGAGGAAATCAGGATTGAAATCGACTTGCTTTTCAACGACCTTTTCAGCTTCGATTCGGAGAGGGAAGCCGTTGATTACCCCCTTGATGTTTGATGAGAGCATGTTGTGGGTTAGTAGTCTCATCTTGCTGTTCTTCTCTCCGGCAAGGGTGAGTAGGGGCGGCGGCGACGAAGGACTGAAGGAGGATTGAACTGCAAGGGTTTAAAGAGAGTTTATGGGTTCATAATATTTTTATTAAGGAAATGATACATCTTGCTCTCACATTCTATTGCTATTTAAATAAAGGGTATTAAGGTTATTTAAATATTTTAATGATTTAAATGATATGTAAGAATAATAATTTAAATGATGTTAACTGTATGTATCAAGAAAATTTAATCCTGATTTTTTATTTAATTTGATAGGATAGTTTACATTTGACCTTTAATTTTATTCATAACCCAACCATTAATTGAAACAACTATAAATTGAGATATGTGAATTGTGAAAGTGAAATGTAATAGATCAACATCTAATTGATATTTATGATTTGTTCTTTCATTCGCACCTAAATATTTATTCTCATAACAAATCTCTCTTATATATATGTGTGTATTGTTCACAAAGCAAGATAAACCGCTTAGATTGTATTCAAATGAAAATGTCAATAGTGAGATGTAAATGTGACATGATGTATACACATCGATCAATTCAAATATCACGTAACTACATGATTATGACCATTAATATCTATCAAACTCGTACCATTGTGATATCAACACCATATCACTTTTTTCTTTTCTTTTATTTTATCTCACAATCTGTACATCCATCCCACGAAATCATTCCATTTTTTATCTATTTTTTATTTGTGGTACAACTATTATTAATTTGAATAATTTAATTTTTACAAATAATTTAGAAGAAATAATATGAAATATTATAGTTTATAAATTAAACTAATATTTTAATCTTAGCATAATAAGAATAAAGAAATAAAAAATATAATTTTACAAAATAAAAAAAATTACTAGCCGTTGTTCCTTGGAAGCCGTGAAACGTGTTTGATTAAAAGGTTATAGTGTGTTTTTCGGTTTTGGACTTTTTTGCACATTAGCGTAGAATTGTTACTCGCTAATCTCTTCCTCATCTTCCTCGTCAACTTGATTAGAAGACAATGAAAATGACATTTCTTTTTTTTTATATAAGAGATTTTAAGGAATACGAAAAGTATGATATAGAGAATATGTAGTTGTGTGAAAAAATAAAATGGAGAAGGTGGATATTTATAATAAAGAAGAACATAAAAAAATAGTTGTTGAACGGTCAAAAAGAAAAAACAAAAAAAGAACTCAAAAATTAGCGTGACCCTTGAGCAACTGATCTCAACCAGCTCGAGGGAGGGAAGTGGCCGTGATGGTGTGTGATCATGACTAGCCCAATCAGCGCTTGACCAACTAGTAGGATGCGGATGTTCTAATATTATTAAAATATTACTAAGATACATCCAATACCAAATTAAACATTGCTCCTATATTTTTTAAAATAAATATATCTTTAATATTTAAAAATTTATAAATTATAAAAATTATATCAAAGTCAGACATTACCCTTAATTTAAAACCATGTCATTAAATTTTTTAAAAGTTTTCAAGACTTAATATATAACGAGTTGTAATGTTGTATCGTTTGTATTAGTTGTGTCCGATTATAATACAACGTTACCGTGATCATAGTCACAATCTAACATATTTTTACTTGTTACGACTTACGAGAAAATAACAATCTAACGTTTAAAATGTTTTGGTTTTTAATTGATTTTGCATACAGTTTATTAAAATGTTTGACTATACAAGTATGAAAAGGAAAACGGCCCGTAATGTTAATGTAACACCCAACTTTGTCATGACACAATATTATCTGTTTTGCTCCACTGATTCACAACTTTGTTTCTGGTGATCAGACGAGAACTTCCCATGAGGTCACAATCCCTATACTGCTCCCGCTGATGATTAACTTCAGAGTTCCCGTAAGATCTATCATGCTTGCGACTCTAAAACGTATTGTGTCATGTAAGACCAAAGTTTACTTATACCCCGACACCTCTTTTGTCCACGATCGATGTGAGATTCATCTAAGGTGTTACAAACACCCCCTGTCCCCCTGTGACTTATCGTCCTCGGTGAGGTCTGTCTCAATGTCCTGAACGGCACATGAGCGGCTCTAATACTATATGTAACACCCAACCTTACCACGACATAAGACAATATTGTGTCATGGTAAGGCTGAGTGTTACGCTTAACATCACCTATCTTAAGTGGTGTTATACTCACAAATTAGTTTAATGAGTAAATATAAAAATTATTAAACTACCATTCATTAAAATAGCTTGTGAGTATAAAATCATCTAAGTTAAATAATGTTAACATATGGATAGTTGAAAATCCCAAAAGATAATATATCGAAATTTATTCTAACTCAATCCAAAGTAACAGCACATGTACAAGATTCAATATTTGGATTGATCTCAATGACATCAAGTATGATTGAAACTGGAGTCAAGCATCAAAAAACCAGTATGTGGCCCAAATTAAAAACGCTCGCAATATTATTATACAATTGCATCCCAGACATGAGTAGAAATCACGAACAGCTGAACACTACAAATCCCTTCCGTTAATTTCTTTTTGTTGATTTCTAATAAGTCCTGTTGAAGCAATTCCCTACTTTTTCACCGTTGAAGCTTGAACGAGAGGTAAAGATTCAATCTTTCTTTATGCCCAATGATGCTTATATCCGCATCACATGGTAATTGAGCAAACAAATTTACATTTTTCGCACCCTAGTTAACATTACCAATAACACCCACTAACCAGTCATAGATCTACCTGCAAGCACTCTCCGTCTCACAAGAATGGCCGCTTCCGATCTGATTTTAGATATTCAAATACACTACATTTCAAAACTGAAAAATGACGTATACTTATTTAGTTTTATGTGTTTAAGATGCTTTCGTTCTAGAAATTTTGTAAAAAACTGAACATGGGTATCGACATTTGATGCCAAAGGACATATTTCTTGTTGAATTTGAAGTTAAAGAATATATAAGTTGACCTTTAAATCTCAAACTTTCTATTTGTGTGCAACGATAGTAGTATGTGATAAGGATTGTTTGCTACTGGATGATTTATGTCTTGTGAAATTAACGGAATGCCTTGAAAGGTTGGGATGCATGTAGGGTTTAAGATTTTTGGGAAATTAGAGAATAAGGAGTGGAACCTATTTTGTGAAAATACGCCGTGGTCCACCTTTACACACACCATCGCAGCGTTTTTACTTTGAAGCGTGGAGTTATCTAAATTTGTTCTTTCTACGTGGTTTATTACAAGGTGGGCTCCACTCTACTTTTAAGTGTAAAGTTTACTTTTTGTGAGAGGCAATTACTTTTGCCTTCTTATTTTTTCTTTCTGATTTTTAATTGGTTAGTAAATAATATGTGATCTTATAATTTGATGTGATGGGAAGTGATCATTAATGAAAGGAGTGGTTACTTCCCACCACACCTATTACATTATCACGTCGGCTTTTCACTCTCACCACTTAGCACACCTATTACATTGATTTATGGGGTATGCAATGTAAAAAGTTGTTGAAACAAAAGGAGCAAATTCTGTTCCATGGATTTAAGAATTGACTAGAGGCTGATTCCTTAGAATTTGTAGCATTGTGAGTGGAATTTAAGTTAAACGAAGGACTGCAGTCGTGAGCTTGAATCATATGATGTTTCATGATTTATTTGCTTTGAATGCTGTCTAAACTTGACCCGAACAATGTTGAATTGCTATTTAGAATGCATTTTTAATACAGTTTTCTTTTTTGACTACAATTTTATTTATCAAAATTTCAAATTCAATGTTTGTTTTCCAATTTTTGATAAGAGTTTCCTAATGATTTTTATTTATATTCTAACTTCAATATTCAATGTTCATTTCAAGTGTATTCGGACCATAAATTCGGTATTTTGTTTTGGTTTGATTCGAATATTGATTTTATATTTTTATTTAACTTATATAAATGAATATAATAAAAAATCTAATGTCGTACTATTCTACCAAATACCAATAAATAATGCCATTAAACAACCAAATAATTTAAAATAATTTATCATTAAATAGAATTATGAATCGAATTCAAAATACTAAGGTACAACTTATCAAGTAATCAAATGTCAAAGTACAAAATCATATAGTCAAAATAAAAATACCAAAATGATATACTATTGTTTTAACTATAATTCTTTTATTGTTTATTTTAAGTTTTTAACGTTTAAGGGTTTTGTATTTTTGTTTGGTGGGTTTTATTGCTCTAAGATGTTATTCCGTTATTTGAATTCACAATCTTCTTTTCAAAATTTAAATTTTAAGTATTAAAGAAAATTTTATAATGTTACAGTTTTACCCTTAAATGGGTCATTTTCGAGTTGTCGGGTTGTCCCTAACCCAGCCCATTTATTTTCATGTCGATTTCGTGTCAACACGCTTTTGACCTGTTTCAAGTTCGTGTCGGGTTTCATGTCGACCCAGCAATTGCAAGCGTTACTTTTTTCCTCCAAAACTGATTAGAAGCATATAAACTTCCAATTAAAGAGAGATGACAATTTCAACCATTGATATGCAAACGGGTAATTTGGGTTGTAGTTTTTTTGATAAGGGGTGGAACGTGTAAAACATAAAAACTTACTATAAACGAAATGGGTCGAACTCGTCAAGAGAGTGTATCCAAATGATAATAAATTTATAATCCCCAAAATCATTATATCTAAGAAAAATATAGATATAAAAGAACACGCTCTTTCTTTTATTATGCATTATCTACTTTATAAGGTAACACGCTCTTTCTTTTATTGTGGGTATCATTTTTATACTTATTTTTTAGGGTATCACACACATATATATAGGCATGGGATTGTTTGCAAACGATATAAATCGTTTGCAAGTTCGAATGCACCAAAAGCTAGTTTCCAAAAGTTAAAGTTTGGGTATTGTTATATATTTATTTATTTATTATTATTATGTGTGTAAAGATAAGATGCGGTGATTTTATACTAGAAGCATTGGTTTTTAGACAAAATGTATTGGTTCTTAAATGAGAATCCACCTATTAATTCGCGCATGATGGACTGGTTTTAAGATAACTCCATATTTTTTAGATATGATGCAATGATTTTAAGTTGGATACAGTGATTTTATATACTAAATACAGTATTTCTATCGTTCCTATTTTAAGGACTTTTTATATTGAATCCTCAGCCTATGTCTTTTAGCTGTTTCCTCCCTTAATTTTTGACTTGTAATTTTTTATGTTCCAATCACATCTTCAAGAGTGAAGATGACATGATATACCAATTGTCTTTTTACTCTTTCCTCCCTTAGTTATTTGTCACAAAAAAAAACATATTTTATGTTCCGTGCAGCGGAGATAGCTTGGCATGAGATGAGAAGAGCTTGGGTTGGTGATACATCTCAAAAATCACATAGCAAGTTTAGACAATTAATTACTAGGTTTGACCTTTCTTATCTGACTTTCAACTTCAAGCTCCAATTTACCTATGCGGGTTCCAACATCACTCTTTCCAATACGATAAGATAAAAAGACGGGGCCCGATAAATGAAGACAGGATAATTTGCATAAGAAGTTGTTTAATAAGATAGCTGTTTGTAGTATGCAACAGTTGGACCACAAGTTTTGAAGATTTGCTCTCATCTGGTGAACCTTTCCCTGAGCCGATTCCATTACCTGTAAGTTGTAAATTTGGCTCTTCTAACTAACAATCATGTGTCTGCCAATGAGTGTTTGTTGGGTTTTTGCAGGATGTGGTGGATCGTTTAGTTGATATATGGGATGATGAAGGTTTTTACAACTAGACTGTATATATGTCAGTCAAATAAAAGGCAAATGCATATGTAGCGTATGGGAAATGATCTAATACCAACATTTGTGACACTAGTGACTAGTATACTATTGATATGGTGCAACATCTTGTGGTAAATGACTTGTTGTCTACTAATTTGTAAAATGATGATCTTGTATGTTTAGTGACTTTGATTTGTTTGTTGTACCACAACCTTATACAACATCTATGAAGAAAACAATTATCATACATACAGATATATAATATTTTAATGATTATTTTTGGATAAATTTTTTGGAAAACTTGATGGGTGTGGGAAAGTAAGCAATTATCAGAAATATTTTTTAAATCGTGATTGAAACGCTTGCTAAAAGCAAATACTCATCCCTCTTTCATTGTGTGAACATCACAAAATCATTTTGGTATTTTCGCATTGGTTGCTTAGTGGTTAACAATCTATAGCGAAGACGTGTGGATATAAAGGTCTAGAAATCAAACCATCACACATACTCATGGGTCATTGTTACATGATTTACCTTATTATTTTGCTCGTAGGATTGGTCAGTGGGTTATCCAAAAATATCATTTTGGTATATCAATATATTGTTCAAGTGTATGTCCATTTTCTCAAGACCAAGTTGTCTTTTTCTAGAGAATCAAGTGGCATTGATGTTGTACCTTGGCCCCACTACGGGCACTGCTTTGCTTTCAGAATTCAGAACCCTACCCTTTTCATCTTATTTTTTGTTAGGTTCATATTATTACAAGCTTATACCTTTAATATAGTTTCATGTGAAATATTTTTGACCTTAAATAAATGTTAGTTATATAAAATTATTGATGGCACTAAAAATCCTAATCTTTTTTTTTATTAATAAAAAAGGTAAATTGCATTAAAACACAATAAACTTTGTCTTAGTAATTACCATTATATACAATCAACTTTATTTTCTTAAAAATAATACAACCAACTTTCATAATGCTCACATTGTATGCAAG
Source organism: Dittrichia graveolens (assembly GCA_038502395.1). NCBI lineage: Eukaryota > Viridiplantae > Streptophyta > Magnoliopsida > Asterales > Asteraceae > Dittrichia > Dittrichia graveolens. The sequence continues at coordinate 64,673,090 of JARJIL010000008.1, forward strand.
TTATGACAAAGTTCATTATATAGAATGATAACTAAACAACATACACATAAAAAAGTTATTTGCATACAATAAGTTGATTATGATAGTTAATTGTATTGTTTTTAAAAATTTGAAGTTGGTTGTATACAATGATAATTAAGACAAAGTTTATTGAACTTTTATGTAATTTGTATCTCAACAAATTAAAGCTAACGATATTCAAGCTTGAGAACTTTTGATAGTATCGTCAATCACCACTATAAAATAATCCAACTTTTTAACAATTTGTCGCTTAATTTGGACTTGAGTTCATATTAGTAAGAAATACATTTCATGAATGTTATAGAAAAGGAAACAATAAGCAATAAGTTTTTTCTTCAATCAATATAGGTAATTTTTAAAAATTGGAAGCAAATGTTTGATTTTCATAATATTGAGAGTGAAATTGCTAAGAAAGTACAATCGATTATGATTTAGATAATGATTCGCTCAAGTTAGGACTTAGGAAGAATATAAAATTATTATTAAAGCAATGGTATATTTATTTTACATTAAGCATTAAAAATGCTATTATGTGTATTGCCGTATTGGAGGTGCTCTTAGATCATGAGTATAACAATACTCAACTCAAATGTCATATTAGTTGTCACGTCAATTTTTCTTTTTTTTTCTCAATCCAAATTTAACCCGAAACCTAAGTAGCACTTATACCAAATCAATCCAAACAACCTAAATATTTTCTCTCTCCCTACTCTCTCTACAAAACCAAAAAAAAAAAGGAAGAAAGCTTCAGGAGTCTCAGATGCATGAAAGCGAAATGGAAAAAAGAGGAGAACCCGCAATGGGGTCGTAGGGGTGTTCTCGAAGGAACCCGAAGGGAACCCGAGACATTCGGGTAACCCCATACGCCCGGCCTTATAGATAGGAAGTCATATTATATGGAGTGAGCTTGTTTAAACGAGTTAGCTTGATAAGTAATAGACTCGACTTGTTTAAATCTCTTCTTAGTTATTAAGTTTCGAAGCTAATGACGAGAGAAAAACAAAAAAGACTGGTTTATCTTTAATAAAATTAATTAAACTTGCCCGTCCAATACACATATATTATTTTTTGACGGTAAATCAAAACAAAACATCTTATATATAATATTGTTGACATTTATTCCGAGTAGAACTAAATTTAATAATCACGTGGTTAGAGAGGAGCAAGATGAACATATTTTTTGTAACTTTTTTTTATTTATTTAAACCTTACGTAGCTATTAAAACCTTATAGCCGACACATATAGAAACGAAGTTATAATAATAACAAATTGTAATATTAAAACGTACCTTAATGTAGTCTAAAGTGCATTCACATTAATAATAGCGAATTACATTAGCATTTATGTAATTGTTCGATTAAAAAAAGGAGTAATGAACATTATTTTATTAACATTTACCTTGAGCAATTTAAAGATTCTTAACATATGTAATAATAAAGTTTATTATAACATCTAATTTGTATTTACTATCCGTCTTATTTTAGGGATACGTTTGTCATATACTTTTAAATGTAGCAAAACAGGTTTAAATTCAAACAGATCAAAGTCGCTAATGTCACACTAAGTTGGTTCGAGTTTATGATAAATTTTGTTTAAAATTTTGGTTGTTTTTTTATAAGTCAAAACATGTTATTTAACGAACATGATCAAACATGTTGAGGTCAAACGTGTGTATTTAAATTGATTTGTTTTCTTGGTCTATTCGTGAACCATGTCAAAAGGCTTAAGTTAAAGTGGGTGGGGTTAAGCTGAACCATTAAAATTTATTTTAAACTTAATAAAACTGCAGCCACTTTAATTATTTATGAAAGCTAAAAATTAACAAAGATCATCTAGTTTTATTTAACCACTTTAGTCGTTTGAAATTATATTTAATAATGATACTTAATATTTCAAAAGGCACAACTTTAATTAATAATATCTAAATTAGAAATTTTGTAATCAACTAAAGATTAATTGATATGAAATTGTATTTAATAGTCTTATATTTATTGCCATGTAGATAGATTTCTATATATTTTGTTAGACATCATAAGGTTTGTATCTTAGCGATATATAATACTGTGGAGTAATGTTCCTCTTAAGAGATTATGGATTTAGTGGGTCGTTTAATATATATTTTTTGTTAGTTCAAGTAATGATTTGAAGACCATTTTTAGCATTTAACAGATAGATTATAGATAGTGAGAAATAGCTATCGATCTCCGATATGGACATAGACGTAACGGTCCAGAACAAAATTTGGTTTTGTTTGGACAGATAATAAAATGACGACCAGACGGATATCCATCCATCCATCAAAACCCTTGCACTTGATGAGTTCACAACTTGATAACATTACATTTGCATAATCAATATCTCTGTTTGATTTTTCATTTCCCTGTTTCTAATTTTCAAAGCAAATTTCAACACGGGAATTTGTTTAATCCCTTTTGACCGCTTTCAATCTTTGCTCTGATTTTCCACGAAGAATCCCATTTAATGTGATCTGTTCTTGAATTCGGCTTTCAATTTCTTCTACCACAAACCGTAGATGGAGATCGATAAAGCTATTAGAGATAGCGATGATCGGAGGTTGAAGACTAAGTATAATAACGCCATTTATGTTATTCAAAGAGCTCTCGCCCTCTACTCGTAAGTTCAGATTGTTTGTTTTCCAACTTTACATGATTCAACCGAATGTTTTCCGAGTTTTTAGATTTAATTTACTGGATTTCATAATGGGCTTTTAGGGATTTTGAGATTTTTGTAGAAACGATTGCTGGCAACCTTTATCTGGTAGTAATTGTTGTTTTACTTCGTTTGATATGGGTGAATTGATGTTTGTTCATGTAGCTTATAATTCGTGTAACCATGGTACGTGGCACCTTAGGTCTAATTCAAGTGCTCCAGTGAATGCCGTTAAGTCAAACCCTTGGGATTATGATTTGGGTACTCTCAACGTGGGTTTAGAAGTTATTTGCAACGAGTATGATGTATCATTTTGGTATTCTTAGAATTTCATATTGCCATTGAGGTGTAAGGTTTGACATGACTGGGACTGATATGGGTTCTTTGACATTTGTGGGCTTAGATATATTAATCAAGGTTGCACGCTATTCTTGCATATAGTTAATATCAATATATTAGTTTGGTTTAGATTATGTGATATGGATGTCTCTTGTTTGATTTGGAGGCTTGTGTTTAACCGGTAAATCGGAATTGTAAAGCATTTTTTTAATGGAGTTTGTATTATACTAGAATCATGTTTAATCAATTATAATGAAGAATATCTCCTAAACTTGTGCATTAGAATTATTGCATTTGTACCAAAGTTAGCTAGAGTGTTTTGAATTTGAGGATTTTCTTAAAAGAAGGATTTCCCATCTTTCAACTTTTCTAATACGAGTATCCATGGTAGGTATGTATCTATGAGAAGCAGTAAAACGGCACTTCTTCATGGTTTAATATATCAGATGACGTTTATATGCATCACATTGTGTTAATCTATATCAATATAAAAGTGCATTAAACCTCTTACACTTGTATACATCTAAGTTGAAATATGAAATATGAAATACGAGACTCGGAGTTCCCTTGATATGGTTTCCCTTTTCAGTATCGAAGAGGTTGCATTCAGCTTCAATGGAGGAAAGGATTCAACTGTAAGTATTTCTGCTCACCTGAGACTATTAAAAGGTAATTTTATTCTGTCAATCATTTATTACAGTTAGCTCTCCTTGTAGGTTTTGTTGCACTTGCTTAGAGCTGGATACTTTTTGCATCAAATGGACCATGGACATTCAAATGGGGATCTATCTGATTCCGAATATAAGTTTCCAATAAGGACGATATATTTTGAGACCCCATCTGTCTTCCCAGAAATAAATTCATTCACATACGAAACAGCTGATAGGTGGGATACAAATTTTTTTTGTTATATTGCTTTGCTTATACTACTTCTGTCTGATTTATCTTTTAATATAATACTAGTAACTCCATGGTTTAGATGAATGAAAACTTGCAAAGTATGACAATCAGTCCATTAGTCCAAGATCTAAAACATCTATCAATAATGACAAAATAAGAAAGTTTTATTTACCAAAATCACTGCTTGTGTTGTAATCCAGGAAGCATATGAATGGATAAAATCAGAGGTGCATGGGTTAGCTGTTTTGTGAAAGTTCTATAATTTTGGTGCAGCATACATGCACATATGTATACGTTTCTTTATAATAAAATAGACAAACAACTAGAGAAATAAAATGTCCATGTTTTAAACTTAAATGAAAATGCACCTGATGCAGATGCAATACTTCTAACTCATGTATAGGCTGTTCATTGCTTGTTATGGTTAACGGCAAGACGTAAGGTAAATTTGATTGAAACATTGCTAAACGAGGAAATGTTGCATTTATTTCAAAACATTCCAAAAAGGAAGTTGCATTTATTTTGTTATGTAATGACAAAATACATAATAGTAATGACGTCTCCTTAGAGTGCTTAAACTCCTAGCATCTGGTTATTAACATTACTTTGTCCTTGATGTTTCAGTTATGGTGTGCAGTTGGATATCCTTCGGGAAGATTTCAAGTGTGGTTTAGAGGCTCTTTTAAAGGCAAAACCAATCAGAGCTATTTTTCTTGGTGTTCGAATTGGTGATCCCACTGCTGTAAGCAATTGATTCTTTTAAGAATTCTAGAGCAGTGAGAGTCAAGTTGTCAATTACCTTGTGTTTGTCTTCATTTTTTAACATAAGATTGGTAAAAGTTGTCAACTTTTTGCAGGTTGGTCAAGAACAATTTTCTCCAAGCTCACCTGGATGGCCTCCTTTCATGAGAGTGAACCCGATCTTGGATTGGTCATACAGGTACGATTATGTGTTTGTTTTCGACTGAGCTTGCTTGGCTCATGAGAAATTTTGGTATGATTAGATTTAATATGTTGCACTATGACTTCTGGCTGTTAATTGTTACATTGCTTGTGTTTTGCCTTTGTTCTCTGAAACAGTTGATTTATGTACTTCAGTGGTTATTCTGACAGGATCAGTAACATTTTCCTTTTTCTCATCACTTTTAAGAAGCTCTGATTTCCGTAAACTTGTGTGATAGGGACGTCTGGGCATTTCTTTTGGCTTGCAAGGTTCATTATTGTGGTCTCTACGATCAAGGGTAATTCATCTTCCATGTAGTCTTTACTTTTTTTTTCTTCCTAATTTTAATTTTGTGATTTGTGCATGTAAGATGAATCATATGCTTCTTGGGCTTTTTGTGTTGTCATAAAACATGCTACACTTTTCATTTTTGGGTCTCACCACTCACCAAAAATACAACCTTTGCTTTTTTCTTTAACAAGATTTATATCCAAATTTACCTATTTGCTCATTAGCAATTATTACAAGATATTTGTGACATTAACTATAAGTCACTTCTCTTTTTTTTATATATTTCTTTTTCCCAGTTTTGTATTGAAAGGGTTATTTTAGGTATTTGAGTATTAGTCAAACACACTCATCGAAGTCCATACCATGTCAAATATTACATATTTTGGGACCTAGGGACTACTTAGGAACATGATAATTCACTGTACACATCATGTCTTTACAGTTACACATCAATTGGAAGCATCAATGATACGGTTCCAAATGCATTACTATCCATCAACGATTCTGCAGTTGGCAGACAAAAGTTCAGACCTGCATACATGCTTTCGGATGGAAGATTGGAAAGAGCAGGTCGAGCAAGAAAGTTGTCTCTGGGTGAAAATTGTTTGCCTGCCATCAGCAACGGCGTGAAATGTCTTCAGACTACCATTCTCACAGCCTCCATTGTAGCTGTCGGTGATGAAATTCTGTAAGTTCCTCATTCTACTTGAAAGAACTCATTGTTTATTTTTAATGCTGTTGTTTTATGGGCAGATTTATACATGATTCAATACGAATAACAAAGTGAATCTTTTCTGGGTGGAGGGATGTGGTATTTTTAGATACCTTTTGTCTAGAATTTACTATTTTGTGACCCAACCATCCCAAGATGGCTTAGTGGTAGGCGGCCTGGAAAGTCTCAAAAGAGACCCGGGTCCAGTCCACCATTGGTAAACATCTTGGATGGCCAAGGGAGTATAGGAAATGACCACGGAAATGGTTAGGGCATCAAAGCATAGCCCAACTTCCCTCGGGAACCTGCTAAAGAGAGAAATCTCTTTTGAAAAAGAAATGACCCATTTATGTATGTTTTACTATTTGTTGCATAGCTCAGCTATGGAATTGTGGAGGATCGATTGGGACCTTCATTGTGTAGAAAGCTTCATTCAATAGGTTGGGTGGTCTCACAAATTACTACAGTACGGAGTGAGGTAAGTCATTTTAGCATTTGAAAATAGGCTGATCAACTTCATTTACTCTTACACAAACAAAAATGTTTTAATACCAATGGTGGAAACATTAAACTTATTTCATCTAGTTCTGTTTAGTGAATAATTCCTTTTTTCGACGTGGAGACAAACTAATCAATGAATATATATTACAAATTAGAAACATAGAAGATAAAAAAGTTTATCGACCCTGTGGTTGGTTATTCTGTACAGGTAGATTCAGTAGCTGAAGAAGTCGAAAGGCGGAAGTCTATGAGTGACTTGGTATGTCAATTTATATGTGATTCCAGATTTTTCTCTATTTTTTCTCTGTTAACATAACACATTTATGGGCGTTTCGTATTATTTAATAATGAATAATGATTTTAGTTTATATCTTCACTGAGAAGAAATGGGTCTAACGGGTTAAAAGTCACCCGAAATGTAATTTTAATGCATAAAACCTCCTAGATCTTTTTGTTTGAAAAGTTTGAATATGATACACTAGTTTACAAAAGAATTAAAGAATTTTGAAAAAAGTATTTGGGTCAACGCATCCTGGCTCATGCTATTTCTGTCTTGTACCAAAAAAGTCCATTTTTACCCAACATGTCCAACCTGCCGGTCCTGGCCCAATCTAAGGAAATAGTGAAATACTGCATACAACAAGAACAAATAAAAAAAACGGTGTTGATGTTATCCACTTGACAATGGTCAATACAGGTGTTCATATTTGGAGGGGTTGGTCCGTTGCATTCAGATGTCACTGTTGGAGGAGTTGCCAAAGCATTTGGCGTGCGTTTGGTGAGGCAAATATTTCCATTTGATATATTTTTATGCTTGGTTTCAATGTTTTCTTTTGGTCATTCGGTACTTATCAGTCTCCATGAGGGAATTATTGGTTTACTACTACTTTGCATTATTAAATTTGTCGGTATAAGTTCATGGTGATGTGTAACTACAGGCTCCAGATGAAGAATATGAAGAATATCTTAGCCACCTGTTTGGTGATAAGTGTACTGGTGCCCGCAACGAGGTAACTGATACCAAAGTTCTTAATAATGTTGCAGAAAATTTTATTGTGGATTATGATTATCTATCAACAGGGTTATTCATATGATCATCTATGAGAGGCTGTTTAGAAAACAGTTAACTCCCCTTTGCACATAAGAAATGTAACATTGCCTTTTCTAAAGGTGTTAAATTGAAATTACCTACTTGTCTCCATAGTAATTAATAAAATAATCGCCAGCTTTGCCTATTAATGTATGTGTAAGAGTAAAATGTCATTCATGCAGTGGGTGTAACAAGCATCAGACTATAAATAGGCTATAACAAACTTGATTTTTTACCATATAAATCACAGACTCTCTGTGCCATGAAAACAGTAGCATTTTTTTGTTTTGGGCTTACAACATCCAACTTTTAGGTTAAGGTGACTTATTTTGGCAATTGTTATTATTATTACTACAATAGCTGATAATCATTTCACTAATAGTCAAACACATCATTGTCAACCATTGCAATTGCAGGGGAGATACGGAACCCCATATTGACCATAATTCCATAAATAACACTTCTTACTCAGAAACTTATAAGCAAAAAAAATGCACATGTGGTCTAAAAAGACTTAAATATGTCATATTTATCATTTTTCAGATGGCCCAGCTCCCTGAAGGCATTACAGAACTGTTGGAGCATGAAAAGCTTCCTGTTCCACTGGTATGTATGTGTATGTGTTTGAAATTTTCATCATTTATGTTACAGTTTGAAATAAAAATAAACATTGATCTAGGAAAGTACTTGTCCTACGTGCATATGGTACCATTTTTTAAATTTATTTATCTTGTGTTGAAGACGAGTATTTATTACTGTCACTTTGGTTTTATAGATCAAGTGTCATAATGTGATTGTGCTTACCGCAACAAATGTCAATGAGTTAGACGAACAATGGGATGCTTTGATGAGTTCAAGGTCTACTAATCTGCTAGCATCAACAGGACCATTTGTATCAAAGCATTTGACAACCACCCTCTCTGATGTATGTAATTTTTCTATCATTCATTTCATTAGTCTTCTCCTTTGAGCTGTCCCAAAAGATAAAATTCCCATACCCAGGAAATGTACAAGTTTTTTATTGCATTATTTACAAATTAATTAGGTAGCTTTGCTTTTGCATTGGAAATTCAGCTCCAGTAAGAGGAACCCTCTACGCATGGAAAATGCAACAAGTTTATAATCGCAACCCGTCTAGTTTTCAAACTGAAATACTCATTGTATCATTATTGAGGATTTTGAGACATCTGACTATTAGTCAAACATGTTGAATGAGACCACTTGCTTAGTCAAATGTTGCAATGCTCATAAATCAGTGGTAGGGAGTCCCTTTTTCTGAAGTCTGGTTTCATTAGGATTTTTGCTCGTCATAAACATGTTTCTCTGTAGTCTTTTTATCGATTATCGAATGTGGTTTTCCTATGATACCCCTTGAATTATTGGTACTCATCTGAGGAAACTCACAGTGTGCCATTTAGGTCACATTTGCTTGCAACTTCAGAATTAATTTGATTTGTCTAAACAATACAGAAAACAAAAGTAACTGTGTCAAGTTTTGTAGCTAATAAAAATAGAAAGTCTTGGTTTAGATATTTGAACGGTGTTGGTTTGACCTAAAAAGTCAAACGATGCCTCCCATTTTGGATTAGTATCTGATATTCCGTTTTATGTTTCTATTGCACTACAGTTAGAAGTTGCTCAGCCTCTATCCATGATTTCTATAGAATTTCCTGATATCTACACTGGTACAACAAACAAATACACTACAATCAGATTACAACTGTTGACCTTTATTTTTACGTTCTCTAACTTTTTTCTTGATCTTTTTTGTGAAAACGCAAGGTTGTTATCGTAAATCCAGAACTGGGCCTCTCATTATAATCCTGGAAGGGAAGGTAAATGGGTTGTTTGGTATTAAAAAGCTCTGAAAATTCAATAGAGTTATTTACTTAAACTTGTTGCTGAACTGGTTTGCAGGATCAAGAGACACTTGAAGCAGCCATGGAAGCACTTTCTAAGAAGTTATCTGGTGTCAAACAAATATCGGTTTGAGGTTGAGGGTTCATTTATCATATTCTGCTTGACGACCGCACTCTAAATCATGTGGCGAAAGAGAAAGAACTGGAAATTCCATGAAAATGGGGGGAAAAGCAAAAGATAAAAGGGTTTAGGGCCCAAGACTATTGTTATCAGGGATGTATATATAGACACCAAATCTATAGCATCATTGAAGGGCAATTGGTTAGTGAAGGGGTTATGCTTTGCATTTGGCTTTTGTTTTCAGCTTCATATGGTTAAGTTTTGGTTATCTTTCAGTAGATATGCTAATCTATATTATAGTATTATTAACTTTTACATGTTTTATAATATTTGAAACGAATCTGAATCTGTCATTTACTATTGATAATATTAACGGGACTCATTTATTATTATTATTATTATTTTGTGTGTCAACCTTGCTAATTAATTTTTAAGAAAAATTAAAGAGGGAGAATTGCATTACGCATACAGTTCCCTTTTTTTAATCATAATACACCAATTAAAAAAATTGTCAAATCTGATTCAAGCCTTGCAAATAACCATTTTAGCCAAACAAGAAGAATGGATTGTGAATCTTAGAATTAAAAAATATATATACAAAAACATCTTAATGAACTCTTAATACAAAAACATCCTACCTATTCATTTTCCCTCAAGCATTCGGCCTTCAGAGCTCTCCCAAAGCCTTTTGACATGATTGTGCTCTACTTTCACCATAGTCGGCGACAAGGTTGTTACCTTCGACCATTGTCACACCTCTCCCTGGCCAAATCGTTGTGTTCTTGTTCGAATATACATAAGATTCATTGTTGTTCTTCGTCTTCTCTCTCTCCCCCTATGAAATTACTTTAAAGTTCTATGATGTCAACTTTTTAAAAAAGAAGATAAGATTACATTATAGTTATGTCGTAGCTCTCTCTTGTTAAATTGTGTTGTACTTTAATTGTGTTGAATTTGACATTTAAATTTATCTTATAATTACACAAGTTTAAATCCTTACAAACATGCAACAGTTGAATATGTAAAATGATAAACCAACATTCATATCTTGTAAATCTAAATATTCAAACATTTAGAACAATTTCTATTGTTTAGATGTGCTATTTACTATTTAGATTCAAATACGTAACCTTTTCACAAACAAACACTACTTTACATGTTTAAAATCTTGGGTTTCATTTTTTTATATTTTTACGATTTAATGAAACGAAAAAGAATCATTTCCTTCTAAAGCTTCGCACTTTTAAAAAGAAATATTTAAGAAAAAATTGGACACTTTCATTTTAAATCCTTGCATTTACTTTTATCAACATCTATCACAATGTGGTTAAAATAAAAGAAGGAAAATTATATTTCTTTTTACTAAATCTTTCTATTTCACCTTCTTAAGTCTTTCTCATAAAATAATGGTATATAAAATTCACTAGTTGTCTCTCTTCTTCTTCAATCTTAATTTTAACATTTTTTGATCTAATAAGTAGAATATTTGGTAGAAAGATATAAAATATAAATATCTCAAGACATTATTATGGTGTAGTTTGTGAGAATGAAAATTAGAATGAGTTACTAGTTTGCATAAAAAGAAATTAAAATATAAAATTAACCTAAAAGACATTATAATTGTCTGTATCCAATTATATGAAACCCTCACTTTTTATGTAATTACAAATAAAAAAAACTCGGATCCAAACAACACCTTACCCGCGCGAAAATGAACCTGACACACACAATTGGTTAGATTTTTTCTTTCTGTTTTTTTGTTTTTGAATTGAGTAGGTTTGAATAAGGTATAAATTCAAGAATCTGGAGGTCCAGAGAGTTGAAATTAGTATCAAGCATTTCCCTTGAATTCAGTCATTTCTGATTTCTGCAGACATAATATGCTTGATGTTATGAATTCATAACATCAAGCTGTTTTAGGGTTAAATGGGGTTACAAATTAGGGTTTAGGGAAAAGACTCATTTAATGAGGAAGGCTGCTTTTGTTCTTCGTCAAAGTGGTAAGTCACTTCCTAATTACCAATCTTTCCCATTTTTATTGTTTGAAAATCATAATATTATTGCTGCTTCTCTAAACCCCCAAATTCATTTTCCCTCTCGAAAATTAATTCTTAACAAAAGCTGTGAGCTGAGCGATTCGTTGCTTCCATATAATCGGATGGTTGAGAGCACATCTGTTGCCACAATTCATCAATCTAATCGTATTAATGTTGATGATAACATTTCTCAAGAAGTTTTTGGGTTTCAAGCTGATGTAGTAACTCTCCGGATGATAAACAGGCTCTGCAAATCAGGGGACAGCCGAGCTGCTCTTTTTGTGCTCAGAGAGATGGAAAAAAGCAAGAATTGTAAACCTGGCATAACCCATTACAATATCATCATTAATGGCCTTTGCAAGGACACACTTGTAACTGAGGCTGTAGATATCTACAGTGAAATGATCATCAAAGGTATTATGCCCGATGTTGTGACATTTACCTGTTTGATACAAGGTTTATGTACTTTAGGTTTATGGGAAGAAGCACAAGGTTTGTTGAATGAAATGCTAGCTCGAAGCATCTCACCAAACGTTGTCACCTTTAATATTTTAATTCATTCACTCTGTAAAGATGGGAAGGTGGGGGAAGCACATAATATGCTTGATGTTATGAATTCATACCGGTGTGTGCCTGATGTCATCAGCTATAACATCTTAATTAATGGGTACTGCAAGATCAAAAGAATAGATGAAGCCTTGAGTCTCTTTATAAAAATGTCTGAAGAAAGAATAATCCCTGATATTATAACATACACAACTCTCATTAGTGGTTTGTGTCAAGCTGGTAGAATTGAGGATGCACTTCTTTGTTTTGATGATATTCAAGATTGTGGTTTGGTTCCAGATGCTATTACTTACTCTATTTTAATAGATTTTCTGTTTAAAAATGGGAACTTTGATCAGGCAATCGCGTTGTTAAGGACTATGGAAGAGGTTAGGTTGATCCCTAATATTACTTTATACAATATACTCATTGATGGTATGTGCAAAGCTGGGAAAGTTGAAGCCGGCATGGAACTTTTTAGGGAACTCCCTGCCCTGGGCTTGGAGCCTGGTTTTTATACGTATAATATCCTGATAAACGGTTATTGCAAAAGCAGAATGATAGGTGAAGCCTTGAACCTTTTTAAGGAAATGTCGGGAAAGAGAGTTACCCCCACTATTGTGACCTACAACACTCTCATAAATGGCTTGTGTCATGTTGGCAGACTCAAGGATGCACTACAACTTCTTGATGACATTAAAAATCATGACCTAGTTCCAAATATAGTTACTTATTCTACTTTGATCGATTCGTTATTTAAAAATGAAAAATTTGATGAGGCCCTTGCACTATTTAGAACTATGGAAGGTGTTGGAGTGATCCCTAATATTGTTCTTTGGAACATCCTTATTGATGGCATGTGCAAAGCTGGGAAAGTTGATGTTGGTCAGGAACTTTTTCGGGATCTCTCTTCTAGAGGCTTGAGGCCTAATATTCGTACCTATAATATTCTGATGAATGGATTATATAAAAATGGTAAACTCAAGGATGCAAATCTCTTGCTCCAGGATATGATGATTGGAGGCCGCATGCCAGATGCATTTACTTTTAATATAATTATTCAGGGATTTCTGCGATGGAATGAGACAAAAATGGCACTTCAGTTTCTCAAAAGAATGCTTGATGCTGGTTTTTCTGCAGACGCACACACGTCAACAAATCTAGTGAACTTGTTGACCACAAAAAAGTTGGATAATGCATCCAAGGAAGTGCTTAAAAAGTTTTTCCAGCTTACGTTAAATTAAAGAAAATTAACATGAAACTTATACAATGATCTACAGTAAATCGGAATTATCTTGGAGGGGAATATTCAGGAATTTCATGTGATCTTATGGAAGAAAAGATTTTGCTAGAGAGCTGTTTCAAGCAGAGCCATGTTACTTGGGTGTTTGACTCGGTATCCTACTGCTGCTGTAAGCAATAATCCGCTGCAAATTGTTTTTCTAATTACTGGTTATTTTGGATTGAATGCCATCAAATCTAATTGTTTATCTTGTGCAGGTCGGTCAAGAATAGTTGTTTCTAAGATGGCCACTTTTTCTTGAGAATTCATCTCATCTTGGACAGGTTGCAAGGTATGCTCACATAGTCACGTGCTTGATCAACTGGGTCCCATGTCTGATGGTAAATTTTTTCGGTTATAGTAGCTTGCACTCTTGCAGATAAAAATGTTGAGTAGAAAATTTTCTCTTCTGTTACCTATGAAGCTAAAAGTAAAATGTTGAAAAAGGTGACAACTACAGTAATAACCATACTTAAAAGACCCTGATGCTTTATCGTCTTTCTGCTCCATCTTTCTCAAAGTTCAACATTATATGAGCTAGCTATGGATGTCAATTTAGTTTTCTTGTTTATCAAGAGTACTTAACTAAAAGAAATGGTTTTGCTAACTGTAAGTTGAGAGATAAGGCAGGTTCCGATCACCGCTGGCTAATATTTTTTTAAATGATGAAGCAAGTTTGGTTGAGAGAATTAAATTGGTTATACACTTATTAAACATGATATATACTACCAGAAATAGCAGATAAATTGAATTTATTCACCATTAACTGGTTTAGTGAACTAGAGATGATCATTGTTTAATGGAGCACTAATGAATAATACATTCAACTTATCTAAAAATGGAAAAGGTGAAGTTATGATTACTATATATTATTGTGCTTAGTACTATAGGTAGATTTTGTCTCTGATGAAGTTGAAATGTGTAATCAGAGTGACATGATATGCTATTTACTAAGATTATGTTGTTGGGATGAACTTTTGGACCTGTCTCTACTTTCTTGTATCTTAAGCCTTGTTTGGCTATGTCTTTGTAGCTTGTTTCTTTTTATTGCTTTAAAAAAATGTAAATTGGACAAATAAAAGTCATTGGCATCCTTTTGTGTTTGGGGGAGTGAAATTAAATTTATAAACGTCAAATTACAAATCAGAAACTTGATTTTGATGTTATCATGGTATACAAAACTGCTTAACGAACAAGAACTATGACTTTAAATCTATAAAAGTATAGTGTCTATCTTGTCTTCATAGCTTTTATCTTATCCTTCGAAAAGAAGGTACTCTTGCTAGATGTGTTTTGACACCATCACTACTTTGAGATTTTCTAGGATTCTAACTCTCTATTGTGCAACGTCAGGTGCCTGATTGACAAGTTGATGAATAAACTGAAGTATGGAAGAAAATGTCTGAGAACCAAAAAAGGTATCTGGATTCGATGTTGCATAAGTCTTTCCAGTCATGTTAGGAGCCAATGGTACAAGTTGATTGGATTTCACAAAAAGAATAAAAATAAAAAAGTGTTACTTTCCTACAGAATCAGGAGATGGTAGAGCACTAAATTTTATGTGAAGATGATAAGGTCTAATTAGCTAGCTTTTTCCAAAGTTGGAATCAACTTAAAAGATGTACAACTTGAACTGCACGATGAACAAGTCATTGTAGCAACTTGTTCTTGGTTTGGGAATTGTGCTTCTAGATAGTGCCTTCCGAGTAGTCTAAAAGAAGGGATATGATTTGAGAATGATCATATTTTGGCTACCTGTTCCGCTGAAGTTGCAAATCCAGCTGCACTATGTACAACAATATCTGGACACACTTCTTACCAGTATCCAAGTTTAAAGTTCATAGTGGTCATGAGAAATTTCAAAGGGAGAAAGACTCTGTTGTGGGCTTTCCCAGTATTCCATATGGGAGAGCTTAGTGCAAATCATCAAGTCACCTGTTGACTTAGAAAGCAAGAGGTTTTTAGTCTGGTCTTGGTGGGTGTTACTAGTACATATAGTGAGTCATGCCAATAAATCTTAGCCTTGTTTTAAGTATCCGTGTTAAATGTCATAGACCATGGTTACATAAAAAGTTGAGATGAACATGTTAAGAATAAACGTGCTCATAAAACTTTGTTTTTATGTTATGCACACATTATTCATCGCTATAATGACATTATGAGCTTATCAAGTCTTTTGGCTGGTTCTGATGTGGTTGCCTGGTTGGTCATAGTTGGCAGTAATAGTGGTGGTCGTTATTGACAACTTCATGTTATCGTGTAGGGCTATTGATAAGTTAATTGATTTGAAGTCTATACTTTTTTCGCACCAAGTAAATTGGGTTATAGTGCGACCAATTATACCATTATATAGATTGTAATACATATTGATTCATCATAATATTAAGAACCACAAAGCATGCAACTAGGTTGTGTTTGGTTGGACGGAATGTAATGATAAAGAAATAAAAAAAATGAGGCAACGGTATTGATTGTGAAATGAAATAATTCATTGTATCCCATTATAATACATTGTTAGTACGAAAAATGAAATTATCATTAAAAGACATTTTAGAAAAAGATAAAATGTTATTTTTATAATTTACTTTACTTTGTACGTAATTCTGTTTTAAACTTTCATGTTATATATACCTCTAGATATATATTTTCTTTCTAATTAGTTTATAATTTAATAAAAAGTATATAGATTTATTTGATAAGATGGATATCTATGTAGAAAAATCTAAAAAATGTTTAACTATTTTCTTTAAAATACAATTTTGTAAGGAATTAATATTAGTAACAAAACTAAATGAAATTGTAAAATCTCATTCTATTACATGAAAGAACGATAAAAAAACACAACTTAAAAAAACTAAAATTTCAAAAATTGAGGGAATCGTTTTCCTTGTAGAATAATCCACTTCATTTCTAAACGGGTAAGAAACATTTTTTTTCATTCCATCAGAATGTTGTTTATTTATGCATATCAAAATCATGGGGTCATGTTCAGAGCGAATCAACTTTTATAATCAGCAAATTGCAATAATGTTTTTTATTTACATTTACAAATGCTACGTAACTGCCGTACCACTCAAATATTACGAGGTCATGTTTAGAGCGAATCAACTTTTATGATCAACAAATTACAATATTGTTTTTTATTTACATTGACATGCGTAATGTAACTAACGTTTAGGCTCGTGAGTACGGATGTCTCTTACATTTTAAGGCTGTTGAATAAAAGGAATCACAATAATCTTGCTTTTGGCATAATGTCTGCAAGGTGAATCATTCTAGTTGGTTGGGGCAAAGATTGCAATACGCAGTGAGAAGCCATTGTCTAAAGGTTTCTTTGGTGTTGGCAATTGCTGGAGTCATATGCTTGCGGGCAGTCCTGCCTTCATTTCATTTAACACGCCAACCAACAAAACTTGCTTTTCCATGTGCATAGATCCAAACACACGTTACACACCTACTTGATAATCATGCGCGCACGCATTATACGGGAGACGATCATGCAATCCCAATCTTCCAAATTGATAAATAATCAGAACCATAAACACATGAAATCATGATAATTCAAAAACTCAGTAGATAAAATTTGTTCAAAGAGTACATATAACATAGGTTTCTCCATCAAAATACTGAAAATCAGAAATCCTAAATGTTTCCCAGCAACCAAAATATAACAGAAAAGATAAACAAACACAACATTTGACCCAACAATTAACGGCTCCTACATATGTTTTTCTTCCTCAAGTGTTATGGATTCAGGAAAAAAGCAGGCCCTACTTCTCAAGTGAAAGCTTGTTTATTCTCCATACACCAATTTAAGGGGCAAAAGAATCATTCTCATCCAACTGTTACATTCAGGCTTTGGGCTTCAGGGTCTTGATGGTCTCCCAGGTGAAATCAGGATCTTCACGACCAAAATGCCCATAAGCAGCAGTCTTCTGGTACCTGCCGTTGCCACCCCTCTTCAGGTCAAGATTGATAGCCATCATCCCAGGCCTAAAGTCAAAATTCTCCTTGATCAGGGCAAGGATGTCCTTGTCTGGGATTGTTCCAGTCTTGTATGTGTCCACGAAAACAGAGAGTGGCTCAGCCACACCAATAGCATAAGAAACCTGAACAATGCACCTGCGTGCAAGTCCTGAGGCCACAATACTCTTGGCTGCTTGCCTAACAATGTAAGCACCACTCCTGTCCACTTTAGTAGGATCTTTCCCAGAGAAAGCACCTCCACCGTGAGCTCCCCATCCACCATAGGTGTCGATGATGATCTTCCTGCCGGTGAGACCTGCATCTCCATGTGGACCACCGATCACAAATCGGCCAGAAGGGTTCAGGTGGAAGATGGTGTTTTCATCAAGATACTGAGCTGGGATGACAGGCTTGATCACATGCTCCTTGAGATCAGCAGCAATTTGGTCATTGGTCACAGTCTCGTCATGCTGGGTGGAGATGAGGACGGTGTGAACCCTAATAGGAACCATAGCACCATTGTCGTTGCGGTACTCAACAGTCACTTGGGTCTTACCATCAGGCCTGAGCCATGGGCAAGTGTTGTTCTTTCTGACTTCCGTGAGCTTGGCTCCAAGCTTAGTTGCAAGGACATGGGTAAGAGGCATAAGCTCTGGTGTTTCATCAGTAGCATAGCCAAACATGTGACCTTGATCACCAGCACCGATCTCCTCAGGCTTCTTGGTGAGATGTCCATGAACACCCTGGGCAATGTCTGGGCTCTGTTGTTCAATATATACCAAAACCTTGCAGTTGTCAGCATCAAGACCAACATCAGGAGATGTGAATCCAATTTCTCTGCAAGTGTCACGGACTATCTTCTCATAGTCTACAGTAGCCTTGGTGGTGATCTCACCAAAGACCATGACCATGTTGGTCTTGGTGCAGGTCTCACAGGCAACCTTGCTATCAGGATCTTGTTCTAGGCAAGCATCAAGGATGGCATCTGAGACTTGGTCGCAGAGCTTGTCTGGGTGTCCTTCGTTGACAGACTCGGATGTGAATAGGAAGGTCTCCATCTCTTAACTGGGACAATCAAAATAAAAAAGGTTTCATTGGCACAATCAACGAAAGTAACCAAATGCTCACAATAAAGAAAGGGTAAATCATGGATGATACAGCAACACAAATCCACTGAACAAAATAAGCAAAATTCCCGTTGAGTGTTTTTTATGGTTCAAACTTGTAACTAAATGGTTTTTCAGTTGCACCCCGATAAATCTCTAAGACAAGTGTTCAATTTGGTATGTCCATATTAGATCATCTAAAGTCTTCTGTAACCCTAACAACATATAACACGAGTGTAATCGTGGCAATAAACAATGGTACAGATCAGTCGTCTTCATTACATAACTGGGTCAAATCTACTGCTTAAAGAGCTTAGAGATGAAAATCTATCTTCTAATTATAATAATAACGTGAAGAAACAGTTAGATCTAAATGAACATAGCGTGCTTAAGGAACAGTCTATACGGCTAAGTGGTTGACTTTCACTTCAATCAATATCAAACTAATTTTATAGATCACGCTTCGTTGTCACTTATTAGTTAGCTTTATTATTCATATGTATCAGGAATATGAAAAAGTTAGGCATAAACGACAAGATCCGTCATCTATTAGTAAAAAGATTCACGGTGTTTTCCAGAAGAAGAGAACAAATGATGAACTGAAGCCAATACACACACATGAAGAGACAAACTAATAAAGTAGTCTATACTCTATACATTTACAGCTTCAGGACAACAGATCGAAGCAGATGATTCAGATCTATAAATAAAAATGCACTAACTAAGCGACTTTACGAGTAAGATCAGAGATCAAGTAAATTAAGAAGAGAAACAAACAGATCGGCACATTCAATCGGAAAATGCATCCAGAATGAAGTATAATCAGAATACATGGTTGGTACCTTTTTTGGGCTGGGAAGAAAGATAACAAATCTTCAGATCCAGAAAGATAGTTGGGAAGGATGAGAGAGAGACGATTTGGTAGCAAGTAAGTGGGTGCGAATTTATAGGTGCAAAGGGGAAGGGGGTGGGGTGCGCGTTGTACAGTGAGGAACCACCAACTCTTTGGATGTGGACCCCTCACCAACCCCGTTTATGTAGGTCCCATTCACCAACCCTATCCACCAACGCGTAAATTTTAACTTCGTATCATTTTAACCGCAACCAAAATTCTATTTCCTTTTAATTTATTATTTTACCTACGTAACCATTTGACTTGTAAATGTGTTGGTTCTTTTAAGTGCTTTTATATTATAACATTTCTAGTTTAAAGATGGTGTTAAAATCAAGAGTTTTTGGTCAAATTGATAGGATAATAAGTAGTAATATTTAGTAAGAAGATATATAAATTTTTAGACACTTACAACACCTCTATCTGAGGTCATATAAGAAGTTAAGCCGAGTAAAGCCAACAACAAATATGTCTGGTCATACCGACTTCAATACAAACACCAATAGGTTCTATTAATTGCTTAGTATCTGATCCGGTAATTGTTCTCAAATTATGCACCACATACTATATGTAGAGTAGACAAAAGTAGGCATGTAAGTTGTAAAAATGCTCAACTAAGCTTCTTTGTTATTTTGTTGAGACTAGAGAGGCCTCCCTAATGGGCACCCCCTTTCCTTTTAGCTCTACATCGAGAAGCATATGCCAAGATACGCTGATGAGAGTGTTTTGCTAAATTGATTCAAACACGGTATTATGAAGTAGGGGGTAGACCGGATATGCAAAATAAAAGATAGCCAATCCATTTTTGGAATACTTTCTTTTGATTATAACACCATAAAAGATCTCCAGTACTATAATAAATAAATAGTTAACAATTTTACTTCTCGGATGAGAAGAACCACTTTGTACAAAATGACTACTTAAAGGTTTCTTTATCTAAACTGTAGTAGGATTAACTATTTACACGGAAGTTATCCAATAAAAAATCAAAAGTGTATCTTTAACTTAACTATTTAAAGTAGTGAGTGAAGTTTTTTATAATATTAGTAAAACTGCTTACTAAAAATGGGATCAAAACGAGAACTAACAAAATTTTATTCAAAGTACCCAAATTTGAGTATCGGTATCTCATTTACACATAAACGTTTTCGATACATTATATACCGTTTTGAAACTCTCATAACAATAGAGAATAGAAACTCACTAAGGATTTAACATAAATAATACTTATGTATGTATTAAATTAAAGGTAGTAAAAAATTAACACATTATTTTACTAAACTTTCTAACATAGCATTCAAACATTATATATTGTAATTATTAGTCATATATATGCTTAAATATATGAAATCAAAGTCAAGCTATAGTCATGGGATGGTGGAGATGTCTTAACCATATGTAGTGTGTGTCTATATATATATATATATATATATATATATATATATATATATATATATATATATATATATATATCCAATTCTCCCTCGTTCAATTGGATTACCCACCCATGAATTTCTTACATGCATCTGCCACACTTAATCCCTCCACGCTCTTCATCCATAATTAATTCCATTATCCAAAATGAACGGCCAAGATCGGTTCTTACAGTTCTCGTATAAAAAACAGTTCTCGTTTGAATTCTCCCGTGTATATATATATATTGCGTCCCATAAATCAATTAATTAATCTAGTCCCACCATTACATGAGTTTAGCCTTCAAATGTAGGTGAAGACATAAACATGCGTTTATATATGGTACACGTACACGTGTACTGATGTACGTCTTAAAAAAACTTGCAGTCTCTTATACTCCTTATATATATAATTAAGCAAGAAGACGTCCGTCGATCTTCTAGTCATCATTGCGATAAGACAGTGAAAAATATCTTTGATAAAATGTAATATATAATTAATTAAATCAAATTAATTAAGATCCATATATATATACATGATTCCAATACATAAATCTGAAATAATAAAAAATATATATATAAAATAATTAATATATCTGAAATCAAGCTCGATCTAGAGGTGAGTATGTATAGGTACATCATGAATTAGTAGTTGATTAATAGAAAAGAGTACGAAAGCTTAATTAAGAAAACAAAAGAGGGGATGTTGAAAAAGAAAAAAATGTAGAGAGATCGAACCGGCCAATTCAAACACGGTCGACTTCAGATGAAGAATATTTATATATGTTCTCGTCGCGATCCGTTCTTATAATTACTTATTAACTTCTTTTTCTTAATTTCCAAGACTAGTTTTTCAGCTTGGGTCTCGAATTGAATTAATTAATTTGATCTAGTATTATAGTAATTAATTAATGGTCCAAAACATGCATGTTTATTGTTTGTACCTATTTAAATATTAAAACATTATTAATTTAGGTTTATACAGTTCAAATTTAATTATAATACAAAAGGAATTAATATATTTTCGTATTATATATGGATAAATATATAATAGGTTGTGTTAAGTTTGGTGCATATATATATTTTGGTTATCATGCATGCATGTACTTTCGTACGTATTAATTTGTTCTTTGGTTCCGGTTATCTTAACGTACAACTTATAAATGCACATCCTAAAGGAAATTAATTTATTTGGTTAAACCTAGTCTAGTATGGTGGTGAGTCATAAGTTGTACGTCATCAAGTCCCCAGTTTAGTATGGTGGTGAGTCATAAGTTGTGAATATATGAAATCATGACATCAACATACATGTAGATGAAGAACGTACAATAAGAGAATACAAACTTGGCTTTGGTTCATTTGTTCAATTCATTTTGTAGTAGTTAATTAATTGTTGTTCACATATTAGAGTACGTTTATTGTTTGGGAGTACATCTGGCCGGATCCATTTGTATAGTTTTGTGGGACTCCCTTTCTTTTCATTTTGAGCCTCGCAAAATAAATAGATTTTGCTATTTTAGGATGAACTTAATTTGTTGTTTTGGTATTGGTATTGCATACTTGCTTGCTTTTCAAAGAAAAGTTATTATAGCTAACAGTTAATAAATTGTAATTAAAAATAATAACAGTAATAACTTATAGTAATAATAACATCGATGCATTTTTTCATCAAATTTCTTCAGATTCTTTGACTCAAATTCTTAATTACGATAAACTACATAACTTTATCAAATATTTTTCTAAACTGTTTACATAAGTATGTGTTTTATAGTAACCTATATACATATAACAAAATGATACATGCAGTTAATAATACATAACTTAAGTTGTTTTGTACTCACAAGCCACTTAAATAATAAAGCAATCAAATAATATAAATATCTTTCATCTAAGTAGTTTGTAAATGTACAACACGATGATAGCAGGTGCATCCATTATTTCCCCTATACACATACATATAAAATTTTAAGGGAAAAAATTGTATATGTATTTGTTAAACTTTAAAACACCGTATATGTGGGACCTAATTTTATATATATAATACCACATATCCCTTCTAAAATTATATAAATTTTAAGGGAAAATATCATACACCACATATATCAATGTACATGTTGACGACACATACATGCGGTGATAGGGTCTTTGTTTCACGTACTTCCAAGCAATTCTTCCCTAATTTCTGTTCTTGGTTGATTTCGTTTTTATTCTTCCCTAAGTCACGTATATAAATTGGGACACGACTCGCGGGGGAACGAAACTAGGTTGGTAGTGAAGAGTTGAATTTAATACGCCGATTAACATGATACACGGAATGCAATTGTGTTTTTTTTAGACAGGAATGCGAGAGGTTTATAGTTAGAGCAAACTAGTTTTTTCACTATTTTTTAAAAGAGGGTTTCTATATCATTCTATAGATCTTCTTACTTATCTTTCTACTCATGAGATTAATACAAGTGTCAAAACCAATTGAGGAGTCGAGAATGTGAGAAAAGAGAATTTGTAAATTACACATGTCATCTTATCTTTCTTCATACTTAGGTGTTAATAAACGTTCAAAGAATTTCAATCACATGAGGGGGTACTACATTGTGAATTGTTAGCCCCTTATTTGTCCGTGATAGCAGTTAAAGGCCTCAACATAATGTTTAAAGAAGCATGCGACAAAAACCTTTTTGAAGGAGTTGGTCTTGGTAAAGATAAAATAAAATTGTCACACCTACAATACGCAGACAACACCATAATATTTGGCAAATGTTGGCAAGAGGCATCTGATGAAAAGATTAACCGGAAGATAAATAGACTGTTTGAGATAGGAGTAAACAATGAAGAAATTAAAATTTTCGCAGAAAAAATTGATGTCGGGTTGGTGAAGCCGTCTTTTCTTATCTGGGGATGCCTATAAACTCCAACATGAGAAAAAAATCACACTAGTCAAATATCATTCAAAACTTTTAAACGAAACTTAGCAAGTGGAAGTTGAACTCTATTTCTTCAGGTGGTCGACTTACGCCCTTATCATTATCATATCAGTACGTACTCTCCAATTAGCCTTTGTACTTCTTCTCCATCTTCCATGCATCGGGATGTATCCTTAAATTGCTTGAGAGTACGTGTAGGAAATTCTTTTCTTTAGGGGGGGGGGACTTTAAAACCAATAAAATATCTTGGGTTAAATAAGATAGGGTAGTTCTCAATATAAAAGGGAGGCTTAAATGTGGGTGATCTTAATAAAAGTGTTTATGGTATAAATCTCAATGTCCTTGATTACAATCGATGGACCCTTGATTACTATCGATGGACCCTTAATATAGGGATAGAGAATACAAGATTACAAGGAAACTATGTCTACCAAATAAATGGCTAACAAACTATCCTAAAATACATGATATATTACATATTTACTAATACTTAATACGTTTAATCTAAGTTTGTTGGGAAATGATGGATTTGTTTCTATAAAGAAAAAGAGTCATTTTGGGTCAGTTGATGGAACTTTAAGGATAGAAAAGGTATATAGAATCATCTTTGAATCAATATGTACCTATCTCTATTAGGTTAGGTCCCTCCTACCCTTGTAGGAAGGGTTGTATTGTAAAACTATTTATTTTAAACATATAATAAAATGTTGTCTTTCAAAAAAAATCTTCACTTCTAAAATTATAGAGGAATTAAATATGATTATAAAACATATAGTAACATCGAAAAATATGATAATTTGAATGGCTATTTACGTATATGCAATATTTTAAAATTATGTTAGACAAATAGATATATTAAAGTTTAACAATAATATATACGAGATTCTCCTTATCTTTAAATGATTTATTTTACAATCATGAGATATGACCATAAAAATCCACATGACAACTCTTGGATCATAGCTCTGTAAAATTCAAAATTACCCTTAAGTAAATGGTTTGGAACTTGCAACCCCAAAGACTCTTGAGTCCTCGGGTTTGTTCTCGGTGTCATCTTTGCTTAGGGCTTTTGATGATATGTGTTATAAGAATCACTCCAGTTTTGATTTTTTGTGGCTAAAGAATGTCCCGTCAAAGATTAATATTCTTGCTCGGAGGATTTTTCAAAAAGAATTCCAACTCGTATTAATCTTTTTTCTTGTGGAGTATCGATGGATGTCATGGTATGACCGCTATGTCAAAGCAGCTTTAAGAGTGAAGAATAACTTTTTCGAGATGTACTTTTTCAAAATTGGTTTTATGAGACATTTGTAAATGGTGGCAGATTGAGAGAGCATCTCTTGGTGGGTTTGATGATATTTATTCTTGGATTTCTTCATTGCGGCTCTTGAAATCTACTTTAAATTATTCACTGCTACTATTTACGTTTACTTTTGGGTGATATGGCAATTAAGGAATCAAACTATTTTCAGTCCTCAACATACCTCAAATCCTAGCTCTATTCCACTTAGAATCCAGGCTTTGTCTTTTTACTGGATTAGAAACAGGAATAAAGTGATAAGGTTTCTTAGATTGATGTATAGATCCGATAGGCATAATGTAATTTTTGGTGACTTGTTGGTGTACTTGCTAGCATTACGCTAGTTTTGTTTGTTCATATATTTGAGATTGTTAGGCTTGAATGATGACTATATCGAAATTCGAGTCCAATTTTCTTTTTTACTGTTAAAAAAATTAGGTCCAATTTTGCTTTTTGCTCTTAAAAAATTAGGTGAAGAATGAATTAATTGAAGAAGTTAGAATTAAAAAGAGAGGGACATGTGAGATAGTGGGTGGGGTGTACGCTTATACACTCACATGGAAGATCGATAGATCATAAGACAACATTCAATTACACATTTAAATTCCGGCCGGTTTCGTTGCCCATGTGATTTCATTTTTGTTTTATACTTCAGATCAGATCAGATCTCATCTCATGTACGTAAATGTATAATATACACATGCACCGTATACATATAAACTTTAATTGCATATACAATAAATAAATATGTAAAATATCTTATAATTTGATACAACTGAAAAATCTTATCACTAATTATCAACTTTAATGGTGTGCATGTTCACAGCCGTCTATAAGAAGAGTTAGTTCGGTTACTGCTAAGACCACTCGGTATGACTTTTCTGCTTTACCCCGAGGTTGATGTAGCGTCTGCGTCTCGCTTTCGTGCTGAGTGATCCTGTTTATTAAACTGGGAGGGAAAGTGTCACATTAGAGGTAAACGAAGTTCGGCCTTGTTAAGCACACCATTCAATGGCTCTGATGTATCGTCCTCTTACTCGCCTCCGTCTTCATCTTCATCATTATCTTCATTTGAAGAGTTGACCGGAAGCAACTAATTTTTTATCACATTAATGGTAGAAGTAGCACCCGTCCTTGTTGATGATGAAACCGAAAGTTCACGTCCAAGAAAGTGAGTAACTACTATAGGTGGAAATTGGAAATTGCACGTAATCGTCTCGCACAAGACTTCTTTATCGACAATCCTAGTTGTGATGATGACATGTTTGTCAATAAGTCAAATCTTGATTCAGATCTAATCCGATTAGCTCCACTTATATGTTTTAGCGGGTCAAAAAATCAAATCCATCGACACAATAAACAATTCAATAGGTCGACCTGTTTACTTAGATCACTACGTGGATCAATTCAAGATTTGTTTGGGTCGACCAACTTAATATTAAATTACAATTTTATTTTAACAACCATCGTCATCATCTATTTAGCATGAAACCTCATCTAACGTAATATAATAGTTATTGATTGAAATGTACTTTTTAGTATTACATCACGAAAAATACATCTTTTTAGATAAATACCATTTTACGATAAAATTTATATAAAAATGTAGATAAATTTAAGACGGTCACAAATATATATTTATATTTATACTGCGCTTTGTATCTCAAAAGTTATAATAGAAAATAAAAAAAACATAAAGTTTATATTTATACCACTTGCTGTATCTTAAAAGTTATAATAGAAAAACCAAAAAACATAAAATTAATTTTTTAAATAAAATAACAATAAAATCATAATAGTGCCGCGTGAAAAATAAAAACAATAGGCAAATAGCCTCTTAAAAGATAAAATAGAAGGAAACATGCACAGCTTGATAATCAAACCTAGGTCCTTCCTCTTTTTCCATTGTTCCTAGATTTACATCCAACATGTTCTTGTGTTCCCCAGATTTTCAAATGTTCATAGTTCATCCATTTGACTTTTTACTTTTCTGATTTTATGAAAATTACTGATGTGACATATAAAATAGATTAGGGCATTAATAAATATTTATAATTAAGTTTTAATGAAAAAATATAAAAGAACTAAGGGTAAAGTTGTCATTTACCCTTTACTTAACAGAGTTGGTTAACAGTCAACTTACGAAAGGACTATCCAGACCAAAAAATGAATGTTTAAGGCTCATTTTGATCACTTTTGAAGTTAAAAGACTAAATCGGAAGAAATGACAAAGTTAAAGAACTAAATTGACAATTAAATCCTCTTTTTATGTAGCGAACTTACCAGAGGATTTTATTTATAAATTGTTGCATAAAATATATAACATTTCAAAAAAGAGTTAGTGTTCGCTCTTCCTACAAAATGTTTTAATATATAATATATTATATAAACCCACTATAATAAGCAAAAAAATATGATATTAAGTAAATATAGAAATGTAATAGAAAATAATCGTCTATATAATCAATTACACATATTTTTTTTCCGAAAAGCGTATAATCATCCATTACACATAGTATTACAGAAACTTACAAAAGATCTTTTTTATTTTAGTAAAATAACAAAGAATATATAACTCATGAAAGATTGTAATAAAAACTTAATTAATTATTACAAAATCACGAATGATCGAGGGATTATTATTTATAGTTTTTGTAGTAAGTTTGTACTAAATACTAGTAAGTGTGGTGCATTTGTTTGTCTCATGTTCTGCAGCAAAGGAAGTATGGAAGTGGTTTCATAAATGGTGAGGTAGGATGCAGCTTGCAGATATGTGCTATGGTTTTTATGGAAGGCAAGGAATAATGTTGTTTTCAATGGTAAAAGATTCTCGGGGCCGCTGGTGATGGATGAAGTTCAAGCCTTTTTATTTGCTTGGTTGAAATACAAGTCTAATTGTAATTTCATTATTTGGGAAATGTGATGTTGCAATCCTTTGTTTCTTTTTTTAAAAAAATGAACTTTTGTAATCTTTATTTCTAGCATCTTGCTAGTATGATTAATATAATTTAAGATTGCTAGTCAAGGGTGATGGTTATAACGAAGCTCTTTTCTAATTATCTTTTCTTACCGTTAAAAAAAACCTAAATACTAGTAAAATAGTTTAGATAATTAGTGTTTCATTATTTTTGTTTATTGGAAAATATGATAACTATATAAAATATTTCAATATGCAGTTAACTATATAAAAAAGTGGTTAGATTGAAGGGGTGCGGTCGTAGAGTGTTGGAGACTCTAGTATAACATTTTATCCACCGGAGAAAACCTTTATTAATGTTTGTTTATATATAAATGTTCCCACTTTAATTATATAGTCATCGAATGGAAATACTTAGGCTGCGTTTAGCGGGAGAAAAGTTTTATGTTTTTCGTTTTCTGTTTTTATGTGAAAAATGATGGAGTTTTCATTTTCTAAAAAAAATAGAAAACGTGTTTAGATGAATGAGTGAAGTTTTTCTTTTTCAGAAAAAAATGAAAAACATGTTTGGTTGAAGTGTTTTCTTTGAAAAAGTATGAAAGTTTGAAAAAATAAAATGTGAAAAAGAGAGGGAGTTTTCTTAAAAAACGTGTAAGTGAACATGTTTTCTGATTTTTAATTTTCTTAAAAAAATTTCTAAAAAAATAAATGATTTTTCTGAAAGTGAACACAACCTTAATATAGTCGCTCTCTTGAAAAACAACATAAGATCGATATTTCCAAATATGTTGGCAGACTACAATTTTTGAGATCGAGAAGGTAGCAGGTCGTCGAAAGTTGGTGATCAATTGCCAAAAAAATCATGAAAATGAAACTCTAAATAACATATGTATAAAAAAGTAGATATGATTTCGGTACATTATCAATTTTATTTATATCAACGCTTTTGACCTTTATATTAAAGTAAAACATTATTAGTTTCTTACATGTTCAGCAAAAAGTTTACAACTAATATTAAATGTTGCAATGATATCTTTAGATACAATATGTAAGAAAATAAAAGAAATTTGTGCGGTAATTCTTTAATTATAGAAAGCGCAATACAAAGTTATATCATAGCATAGTTTTAATTGAAATTTTTTCATAATACATACGGCAAAGGATATATATGTTATTGTCACACTCGTATACCTCTTTAATAAAGGTAATTTTGTTATTTCAGCGTGTGTTTAGTAGAAATAGCTGACAGCTAAAGCTTGAAGCTATTTATTTTAGTTATATATGTGTTTAGTAAATTAGTTGGTAGCCGAAGTTGAATAATGTAAAATAACAAAAAAGGATAAATCATAATAATAAGAGAAATTATAAAACAATTAAAGAGAGTATTTAGGTAATTTGATATATAAAACGCTTCTAATTAGTTTTAAAAGTTGTTTCAAGAAGTTTTTTGTTTTAGAACTTTTTAAAAAAAACAAGCTTCCGGTATTTTCATACGAACATGACTTTTAGTTTTTTTTTATCAAAACAAAAGGTTACCAACTCCAAAAGGCTGTGTACCGAACACACCCTCAGTATTTGCTCATTAACGAGATATATGAGTGTGGCAACACATAACCTAGGCGTTGCAGTAACACACATCATTTTCCCTAATACACAAGTATCATACCAAATTTTAAGACAAAACCTACGGAAATGTATTCAACTTTACTCGTTTCACTGTTATATGTATTGAATTTTGAAATTTACCATTTAATATACTGAAGTATAGATGCATCTGGTTACTACACAGCATGTAATCGGTAAATGTTTAATATTTTTATTTATTTATAATACTACATATTTGCCGCATCAAAAGCAAAAAAGGGATGAATACAGGAACCCTAGTGAAGAACATATCACGAAATTGATGAGTATAAAAACCCTAATTAACAAATCTTAATAGACCGATTGATCAGGTCGAACTTACCTTTGGCATGTGAGCCCTATAAATTGATCCACAAATCTTGAACACGGGTTTGATTTCTACATATATTGAATCTATCTAAACCTTAGACATGGAACCAGTGAATAGAGATGAAACTCAGATCAAAATCATATCCAAAATCTAAAATTCGCATACATTTAAACTCGGATCAAAACCAAAAACCCAAATCGATCGATGGAGATGAAACACAGTTTCAATTGACCTTCGGATAAGTAAGAACCGACCTTCAATCTTATAGATCTATAACATGTACGAATAAGAACCAACCTTCAAATACGTGGAACAAGAACTGACCTCAAATCTTAGATATGTAATCCGTATGTAATATGAATTGACCTTCAATCGCAACACAAAACAAAAAAAATCACAATCTTTACATTGTCGCATTTGACGCGGGAACTCTAGCTCCTCCTTTGATGAGTCTAACAAGCAAATGAATTTATTTTGTCATCAAAATTATAACAAAAATAATCATATACATCTTCGATCGCACGCGTCTGAAATCCCATCCGAAAAGACGAAAAGTCATTTATGTGCAGGCAAAGATCCTCTCATGTTATGATCAAACGTGACCCATCATGTTCTCTCACATACATAAGAGTAGGTCCCTTATTTTAAGTAATGAGACTCTTTATAGGTCTCATTCTCATGTCTGTGAGATAACATGATGAATAATGTTTGACCGAAAATAAGAAAATCTTAACCCTTTATCTGAACATGGGGATGAAATAGGTGGCAGATGAATAATAATAATAATAATAATAATAATAATAATAATAATAATAATAATAATTTTATTTTGATGTATTTTTAGCCTTGAAAACCCAAGTTAGATGATATGGTACACCAGATTTAATATATTAAATGCTAAATTTAAAAAGTTGTTATTTTAAATGATAACTTTTTAAGATTTAATACATATAATAGTAAGAGGAGTATATATTATATACACAAAATATAAATACGAATACTTTTGGAATTATAAAGTTAGAGCGGCCCTGAGGCCCGGAGTGACGCCCAACAAATATTTGACTCCAAAACAGATTGTGTTCTCTGATTGGGCTGAGCACATAAAATCCGTGTGATGAAACTTAGATGGGCTGGTGAGCCTGTATAAAAAGAAAACTGCAAAACTTGTCTCCATCAATGCGTATTTACCGAAACCAAAATACTTTCAAGTTTATTTAGCCTTATGGCTTTCAAGAAATGGTGGGTTTGTAATAATGCCTTCTGAGAAAGCGGTAAACCTGGGTTGCCATCGTCTAGGGTAAAACACTAAAACATATAATATATTTTTTCCACTTTTTTTATTTATTTTATTTTATATTTAACTATTAAATAAAATAAAATATTTATAAATTGTATAAAAGCAAAAATATAACAAATAATAAAAATACACTTCATTCATATCATCTATATATTTCTTTAATTCTCTTTTTTTTCTCACCAAAATTGCCTTTAAAATGAGTCACATAAAGTGATCATGCGGGGTAAATGTGATTCAATATACAATTACATGTGACTTGTAAAAACATCACATGTGAGTTACGAAAAATTACAAAAATGCCACTCCGTCCAAATTTTTAAAAATTTAATCTGAACCATTGATGCTATTGATCCAAAGACTAAAATTAATCTCTTAGGACTATGAATTAATTATAAACTATATTGAACGTTCTTCATAATACACAAGTTGGTTAAAAAAATAATAGATATTAAAGTATTAAGCGTTAATAAAAAGGTATTAATAATTACAAAACACGAAAGAAATGAGAGTTTATGAAAATAATGACAAACAACATCAACACCCGATTAATGGTGGAAGCGCCGACGAGAGGGGTTGGGCTGACGTGACGACGGATTCGTGATATTATGACATGGGACATAAATGTATTTATTGTACAAATGATTGATCATTATTGTCACAATTAGAAACAACAAAGTCAAGTATTTATTTAAAAAGGTTTAAACCAATTATAATATATTTAAAATGATAAAATTGAGAATTTGGTTAAATATGATATTTTTATCTATATCTATATCTATACTAATATATAAAACATTTAACATCCTCTCTCCTAAATGTCTTAATCTCTTAAAATTTAAGTCACTTGATATTACTAACTTACCCCTTATTTAAATCTTAAAAAGAAACCACTGAATACCATTTTAATAACTAAACTTTCTATAAAAATAATGTTTAAAAATGTCAACTCAATACAAATTAAATTTCAACCTATAAGATATTACACAAGTTAAAAATTGAATAAAAAAACCTCCATAGAAATATTATTTTAAATATTATATCATATACCAAATAATTTAATTGAAGTATTAGAAAATTCGTATAACTAAAACTCGTAAACTTGATAACATGTAACCGAATTTATAAACACTCATATAAGTAAAATAAAAGGTTTAATTTATAATATATTTAATATTATTTTACTTGAACTCTTAAATTTTAAGTAAGAGAAAATTACCAATATAGTTTTAAATATATTTACATTTGTTAAAATACACCAACACAACCACTAATATATTATCTCATATCTACACAATTTCTCATTCAAATCAACACAATTCACCAAGTCATTGATATGTTTTTATCATCTTATTTTATAAGTAGAGATTGTTTTTTTTCTTATTTTATTGTTTTTCAAAGCTTATTTTAGAAATTAACGAAAGAGTTGATAGATAATAAAGAAATAAGTAAAATGGAAAAGAAGGAAATAAAATGGAAATACTGCAAATGGAAATTATTCGACGTCATCATAGTGTGTGTATACAATACCCTGCGTTACCGAAAACGGACATGTTATCGAGAATGAATTAGTTATCGTCGCCACATTACGCGAGTAACATGCTAGTATGTTATAAAGTGTATATTCGATATTTATAATTAGATATTACAAATACGATATTTTAAGGTTTAAGAAAGACATATAAAATTATAATTCAAATCTGAGAATTTTGAGTAATAAAAGTCAAAATCAAATTGATATTTTCAATTTAAATGGATGCTTGAAATTTAATTTTACCAAAACAAATGAATATGATTGTTTAATAAAGATGATTGTTTATATTTAGAGAATGGAAACCCCGGTCAAAATTCGAAGTTTTGAAGGATTAAAGTAGTGTGTTAGCTTATAATCAAAGCAACACGTTTCGAATTAGAAAAAATTTCAAGAATCACTGCTTTTGCTTTTTGAACAAAGCTGCCTTTAATTTTTACGCCGCCAAGAAGAAATTTGAGAATAAATTAGCAGGCCATAAGGCCGCCCTATGATGGGCTTCAAACAAATTCATAAAATATATATAGAGGCCCTATTGTGATTGGGCTGTGCAATTGACTAGCTTTTACACTCACAACACCTTATTATATTATAGGCATATATATATATATATATATATATATATATATATATATATATATATGCGAGGGTTCAAACGAGAACTGTTTTTCGTACGAGAACTGTGAGAACCAATCTTGGTCGTTCATTTTGGATAATGGAACTCATGGATGAAGAGCGTGGGGGGATTCTAATTGAAGGAAAGGGAATTGGACGGCTAAGATTGATTCTAGCGGTTCTTGTATGAAAAACAGTTCTCGTTTAAACTTTTTCCTATATATATATATATATATATATATATATATATATATATATATATATATGAACTTTTGCCTATATATAGTAGTCAATATTGATCACCACCTCACGCGTACACACGAACCAAACCATTCACCATACTCTAGCTACTCCTTATCTACTACTACCAATTACGCCATGGAGCATGAGTATAGCCTTTCTTAATCCAAATTAACCTAAATTTCATATCACCTGCTACATCAGTTTTTCTTTCTTTTTTCTTTCCAACCTAAATTAACCCAAAACTCTGGTATCACTCATCGCAAATATTTTCTCTCTTCTTACTCTTTCTACAAAAATAAAAGGTAAAATACGTTCGGGTGTCTCGGGTTAGGGAAACCGAATGGGGGAATGATGGAGGAACCCGAAGGGGGTAGTACCACCCAAACTAAAGCTACCTGAAGAGCCCGAGTGAACCCCAGGGGCTTCGGGCTACGCTATAAGCATGACCTTAGTACGACTATTTGGTGTTTTCTTTAGTGATTTTGGATTTTTTTTAATTTTTATTTTTACGATTTTCGATTTAAACATAATAACTTGCAGGCTATATATAGTTAGATAGATATGTTAAGAGATTAATTTGTGGTGAAGCGAGGAGGAGCTTCTAAAGTTCTAATTAAACAGCGAGACTCAGTTGAATCAAATCAAATCGATCGGCCTATTCTCATGATCATCTTTTTCTAAAAAAGTTTTAATTCTTTTGCCTTTTAGTTGACGTGTCTCTTTCTTCTTCATATATTCTTCTTATATTATAAACAATTGCAAACAGAAGATAATAAAATAAAAAAATTTAATTTTGTAATCAAATTTTTGCTACTTTAACTAATTGATTGATTGTTGGTCTACATACGTACCAAAGTGAATTGCAATTTAGGGTGTTTTTTAAGTTTTTGATTATTCGGCTCGGGTTATTAAGGTTTTTGTTTGTTCACTAAAAGGTTTCATTCTTTAAAATATATTAAATTATACCCAAAATGTTAATATGTGTATCCACCTTTTAAAAATGTTATTGTGTATATTAAACTTTCAAAAAATGTGTTATTGTGCGTATTAAACTTCCTATTGTATGTACTAAACTTATATATTTTTTTATTTAATCAAAATACGTACAATAACAACAAATTAAAAGTTCAATACGCACAATAACATTTTTAAAAGGTAAATACACATATTAACATTTAGAGTATAATTTAATAAATTTTAAAGAAGTAAATCCTTCAATAAATAACCAAACAATAACAACTCACAAAAATGTGTTCAATTCGTTTTTAAGCCCAAAATAATGTATCTTACAAAGAAAAACAGGTATTTAACTTTTCATGCTTATAATTTCTATTTAGAAATCTAATCAAGTTATGGTGACACAAAAACAAATCACTGGTGTCAACCTAAAATAGTAAAAATTTAATGTTACAACTGTTTGGAAAATTTGAAAATTTCCATATTGTGTACTAGTTTGATTTGTGGTCATGGTGGCAGTGATGACAGGTGGCCGGTGGCGGCACAGTATGTGGTACTAGCATAGGCGATTGATAGTGGTTTGCAAGATTGGTCTACGACAGTGATGACAGTGTTGGTTGTGGGGATGGGCAATGATGGTGGCGGATGGTAATGGTTACGACAAAAGTAGAGACAAAGGTGGCATTGGGGATTTTGATAGTGGCCACGGGCAATGAGCAGTGGTGGTGGTGTGGTAATGGTGGTGTAGAGATGGTGATGTCGCTAATTAGTGATGGTGAGCGGCTCTGACTAAGGGTGGTGTGGTGGCAGTACTTGTAACAATGTTGGTGGTGGTGACAGTTGGTGGTGACAAATGTCATGTTTACAAAGGCATAGTGTTAATTGGGTTAAACGAAGTAGTTTTGTCTTTTAGCAACAACCTTTAAGTAGAAAAAAATTAATTTATCGGGAAGAAAAGCTCGTCACATGCAATACTAACTTATAAAAAATTTGTTATATTTTAATACAATATACTCATGTTTATATTCTTTGAAGTTAAGTTTATTTACCTAATAGGATGATAAAATAAATTTTATTCTAATTCTTCTATCAAACTATGTTAAACGTATAACATATAAGAATAAACGAGTTAATTTAGTCCGTATTTCGCTACGGATTATATAAGTGTCTTGATCTTTGAAATCAGAAAGAACCTTAATAAAAAATAAATAATTACTATAATAAAATAGTGACAATAATATGATAACATATTTTCTTAAAAGTCAATTCACGTAATGTAAAAAATATTTTATAGAAAAAATTTAGTGAATGCAAATAGAATATAAAAACTGATATTAAATTAGAAAAGAATAGTAATAAAGTAAGTAACTCTAGAGAGAATATGTTTTTAATTGTATGTTCTTATTTGTAGTAATGATATTAATTACATACTAAGCTACTTGTAAGAAATAGTATGTATTAACAAATAATCATTTTGACTTGGAAACGGTGCGTTTCTAAATTAATGACTTAATTTTATATCAAAATTTATATTTTCTTTTATTATTAATTCATTCTATTTATTCTTATGCTCACTAAATAGAAGCCAATGATAAAAAAACCCTACAATAAATTAACACGTATTAACATTACTTATTAAGCAACTTAGAGATGTACTGGTCGATCAAAAATATTATGTCGTAACAACTTATTGATTCTAAATGTCTTAGGTGTTGTTTGTTTTCGAATACATAAATATCTTATGTCTTATTTCATGTCTTTAGGAGAAGATGTGGTTTAGAAGGTCTTAAGATTAAGAAAGTCTACGAAAAAAAGCTATAGATTTTAGCTTCTCAAAATAAGTAAAAATAAGACAGAATAAGGTCTTATGTCTGCGAAAAAACAAACAACCTTATTAGAAACGTCTGCGGACGTGCATATGTTTCTATAAAAAAACAAACAAGCTTATCAGAAACGTCTGCGCACCCGCAGATGTTTCTTTAAAATAAGACCTTATTTAAAAAAACAAACAAAGCCTTAGTCTAGTTATCGCCCATTCATACTCACAAATTTAATTTCCTCTTAAAATATGAATGATATATGCGTTTATATATATTTAAAATTCTGATTAAAAAAAATATGAGTGCCATTGAAGTAATTTATAAAATTATACTCGTTGATTTTATTTTTTTATTTGCTGCCAAGTTGAATTTTTGAAACTTCCGTTACACCTAACAATTTATATAATTTTCAAATTAAAGATTCCCTAGCGCTACTTAATTAATTATTTGATTATTATAAGAAATTATAAAAACGTACTCGGAAATTTATTTAACATCCATTTCAGTTCATCACAAGAAAGAAAGAAAGAAAACCCTGAAATGAGCATTTTTATTTTCAGTTTTTAGATGGTATGAGTTTGTAAGCTTTTCAGTCAAATAATCCGAAAAATTAATAAAAATTTCATGTTAGTTAACGTTTTAGCCGTCGTAAAACAAAATTAATAAAAGCTCTATATTTTGAAAAACAACGATTTATAATACAATGTTAATTAAGAAATATTATGTGTTGTTAACAACATATATGTTCTATATACGTTGCACAAGCATATAACATTTAAAATGAAATATATACATATTTATAAACATTAAATGACTAATATACCTTTTACTTAAACTATATATACATCATGAGTATGTATTAATATTGCTGACAGCTTATAACATATTCTTATATTTTTAAATAATAACGAGTAAATAAATAAGTCATTATCACCATCCGCATATATTTATGTTTTTACAGGTTTTTATGCTTTGAAAAAAAAAGAGACGATATTGGAAATAATAAGTGGGATATGATATTTAAGGAATATAAACACTTAGAAAGGGATATATATATATATATATATATATATATATATATATATATATATATATATATAGTGATGAGATCAAATAAAAAGAAAATTAAAGTAAAAAGTGTAAAAAGGATGCTTATTTGATTATTTTTCGGTATATATATCAACTGATAATTGTTAGTTCATCATTTTTATTTATTAAAACTAGTTCTTCATCAATTTCTTTTTGATTTCAAATACAAATTTTGAAAACAAAATTTTGGAATAATTTGTTGATAAACAAAATGTTTTCATCTAAAAAGTGATGAATATATTGGATTCATCAAAAAGAAATTGATGAAAAACTAGTTTTAATCAATAAAGATGATGAACTAACGATTATCAGTTGATATATATACCGAAAAATAATCAAATAAGCATACCTTTTAACCTTTTTACTTTAATTTTCTTTTTACTTGATATATATATATATATATATATATATATATATATATATATATATATAGTGGATGATGATGATGATGACATGAGTTGTATTGCCAATGATGGGATGAATCAAACATGTACATGTCAACAAAAAACAGGTTTAAATTTGAAAACAAAAGTATGTTCAATTCAATTCGAGGCACAAACGGTGAGAGATGATACGTACGTTGTTAGGTAAAGCAACATATATATATATTAACCACTCATCCTTGTATACTTTGAATTTTTGTAACTCACTTGTTTTCCACAAAATGTCAACAACTCCGTGTATGGATTAATACCCCATTTGTAATGCGAATTAATAAGCAGAAAAAAGGATATTGTTGTACCGTGCAGGTGAGGATCCAGGATTTTTGATAAAGGGTGACATCATATAATGGTAAAAATAAAATTAATTACGATTGAAGGTGTTTTTCGTGGGTTTTTTTTCCAGATTTTCAATTAAGCGGGTCTAGTTAACGAGGTTTCAGTTGTTGTTCCGGTATTTTAAAGCCAAATCTAAAACAAAACACAATATATACATATATATATACTAGCATCATACCCGCACAATGCTACGGCGGTAAATAGATTTTGGTTTACAATATGTCACTTTCAAGAATGTAATGATATGTTATTCGCGCGATTCAATGTCATGGAAAAGTTTTTTACAACAACATATTCGGTTTTTTTCAAATTTTCTTTTATTTAGATTTAACTATTTTATTAATTTTAGAAATAAATTCTAGAAGACAATAAAATAAGAAAAAAGATTTATATTGATGAAATAAAAAAAAGAGTTAATAAGATTTTAAAAAGTATGTTGATGTGGGTGGATAATTGTATTAATATGAGAGAATATATTTTGAATAAAAAGTTAAAGTAAATTAGGAGAGAATAAAATAGTTAAAAATTGAGTGGATGAGATTAATTTATATTAAATGAAAGGTCAAGATTATATATTGATTGAATTTTAAGAAGTCTTAAAATTTAAGAGGAGAGAAAATGTTAAATGTTTTATATAGTAGTATATATATATATATATATATATATATATGATGCTATGGTATTTAAATTGTTATTTTAAGGTAAACTAAAGTATTTTTAAAGGTATAAACCGAAGATTGAAATATATCTTATAATTTTTTTGTAAAAAAATTCATTTTTATTAGATTTTAGTGTTATAAAAAAATCAGTGATAACACGCAAAAATTTGATTGGTGAAACCGACTTAAAAAAGTTAAAATTTTCTTTAACATCTAAAAATTGACTGGTGGTCCGTATAGGTCCGCCCTTAACACTGTGTGGTTATTAGGATTCACAAAATGAAGTAAAAATTTAAAGAGCCAAAGTTGCTCATCTTGATTTCATAGAAAAGTGATATAATCGACCCCCTTCAAAGTCAAGGAGGTGAAAAATACTTGAAATCGACTTGGCATATGAGGTTTGGTACTTGTATATTTTCATATAGCTTTCTATCGATTATTTTAATTGTGAAAATTAAAATTAATTTTTTTTATCAAAACTGAAAAAAATAAGAGATTTTGATTTGTTAATTAAATTTTTATATAAGTAAGCTTTTCCAATAATGATTTTTTTAATACACACACACACATATATATATATATATATATAGTGAAAATTTCATTTGTAAACCGTTTTTATTGCAAGAACCGCGAGAACCAATCTTGGTCGTCTAACTCCCCCTTCTTCAATTGGATTGCCCGCTCATGAATTCCTTACATGCACCCTGCCACACCCAATCCTCTCACGCTCTTCATCCATGAATTTCACTTACAAGTTGAACGGCTAAGATTAGTTCTCGCGGTTTTCACACTAATAATGATTCTCAAATGAACCCTATAACCCGACACTAATATACATGCGACGGGGAACATCACATACAATATTTGTTGTATGAAAAAAAAATCTTAATAATAATAGACTTGATTAACATTATATCCGTATTTTTCTCTTTTTGTGTAAGTAAAATTTATTGAAGAAAATTAAGATGCGTTGAATAAAAGCCATCTAATAATTATAATTATAATTATAATAATAATAATGATAAATAATAATCTTTAAAATCTTTAATCTTTAATATATATTAAAAATATAGGATTATGATGTCGTTATCTAATTTTTAGAATTTTTTTTACCAATCATGATAAGAATCCTAATTGTATTGATAATACTTTAATTAAAAACCAAACTTATATATTAATTAAATTTAGATTTAACTTTTAATAAGATATAAATAAATCTAAAGAATTGTATTCATCCAAGAATAAATCAATTTCTAGTTTCCCGTTTCGTTTTTCGTTCCTGTTATATGAAAAGACAATATTTCAAAAATACGTTTTGGTTTTTATATTACAAAATTAATTTTTGAAATCATTTTATCAATTAGCTAATTAATGTTTAATCTTTAATATATATATAAAGAGTAAGATTATAATATATGTCATCTTATTTTAGAATTTTTTTTCCACCAATTATATCTTTTTATTTTCTCAACTGACTATATAATTAGTTGTTTTTACATCAACAAACTTAAACATTACATATTGTTCAAGATTTTTATTTGTAAGTGATTTAGTTTTTCAAAATTTATTTTATTCAACCCCGTATTTATACACGGGATGCTAAGTTAGTTATTATTATTATAATTATATTGAATGGAACTCATGATTATTTTTTATAATAATAATTACTATTATTATTATAATTACTAACTTTACCCGCGTAATACATAAGTTAGGTTTAAAAATGATAAATATTAAACATTAATTAAAAATACTAAATAATTATAAAGCAGGTAAGTAATGAGAATTATAAATTAACGACAAACGGTGTCAACACATTTTCTCAATGAGATTGGTTTCCAGAGTCTCAAGAAGAATCACAGCAAATCCTCAATAGAAAAACACAATCTAGCGGTGGAGCATCAACGTGAGGTTAAGGGCAGAACGATGTAACGCTTGAAACATTGTACCATGATACGAAATACGTGATTGTATTTTTTGTACAGGTTATCAATCATTATTGTTACAATTAGCGTAATAAGTTCAGGTCATTATTGGTTATAAATAAAAAGAATTTTAAATAACTATAAAATATTTTAAATTGATAAAATTAAGAATTTGGTTAAGTGTAAAAATTAAAAAAAAATAATACTGATATGACACTAATTTTGTATAAAAATAAGTGAAAGGGTGTTGGGGGTAGCAAGCCACATATGTAATTAATCAAGATTGGTAAAATTTTAATGTACTCACATTGACTTGGCTCTAACATCTATAAAGAACAAAGTAATTGAAGTGACCATCAACTTTTTCTTGAATAAAAAAGTGGCCATCATTTTCGTACATGAATTGTATTCTATTATTAGGGCAAAGACTTTGGATCCATTGAGAAAGTAGCACACTATAGAAGACACCTCACGTAAATAAGGCTCTACCTTGTGGACATATATTTTATTACATATAATAATAACAATTATTATTATTATGGATCATCGAGGATTTATATAATTCATTACATAAGTTTTCAATGGCGACACATATACATATACTTGTTATAATCCCGATTTTATTTTTAGTTTTTACAAGCTTATAATTTAATTTAGCTAACATGCATCTATCATTAGCAGAATCTTTACAAAAAATACAATCATATTTTTTTTGTATCATTATATCACGTTTTTATAGTTACGTCTTTTCTTCTCTTGCGTCGATCTTATCACACCACTGCTTTAAGTGTTGATGTCGTCTATCATTATTTTTTAGAAGTATTTAATATTTTTTATTAATATTTAACCGGTAACATTATTTTTAAAAATTAACTCAAGTATCATAGAACTCTAATCTAGTTCTTAATATCTAAATAACTTTTTGAACTTGGTGAATTAATAAAGTAATAGTCCCTTGACTTGTGTAATGTGTAGCGCGCTCTCTCTCCCTGGCTCTACCTCTCTTTGAATAGAACAAAACTGTTGATTTCTAGATACCATCAAGTCGTCTTCTTAAGCACATAAATCCAATCTTTATTTCCATTCCCCCACATCTATCTGTCAATCCCTAGTTTTTCTCCATTTCAAATTACAAACACAAAAATTAAAAATTGGAAGAAAGAAAGAGAAAGAGAAAGAGAAAGAAAGAGATGGGAAGAGCTCCATGTTGTGACAAGGCAAATGTGAAGAAAGGGCCATGGTCACCTGAAGAAGATAGAAAGCTAAAAGAATACATACAAACCCATGGTACTGGTGGAAACTGGATTGCTCTCCCACAAAA
Source organism: Dittrichia graveolens (assembly GCA_038502395.1). Taxonomy (NCBI): domain Eukaryota; kingdom Viridiplantae; phylum Streptophyta; class Magnoliopsida; order Asterales; family Asteraceae; genus Dittrichia; species Dittrichia graveolens. The sequence continues at coordinate 64,715,103 of JARJIL010000008.1, forward strand.
AGCAGGTATAGTTTATATATGTATATATACATATTTCAAGTTTCAAACTACTTCTACTCATCTTTTAATTAGCCCAACTGTTAATTAAACCACAAAGTATATATGACTGGCATCATTTGGTTACACAGGCCTTAGAAGATGTGGAAAGAGTTGCAGGTTGAGATGGTTGAACTATCTGAGACCAAACATCAAACATGGTGAATTTTCTGATGATGAAGACAAGATTATTTGTACTCTTTTTGCTAGCATTGGTAGCAGGTATATTATATATACCTTTTTTGTTGACACTCTATTATCATTAATTAATTATTAAGCTACCTAGAGGCTTTTCTTTCATTTTTGTGGGTGGTTTTCAAGATCTATATATGTGGGTTGCGAGTATATATATATCTGCAGAAATTAATCAAGAAGCTAGTTTTGAATAAAATAAGTAAAAATGCATATGTGCAGGTGGTCAATAATGGCAGCACAGTTACCGGGAAGAACAGATAATGATATTAAGAACTACTGGAACACAAAGCTGAAGAAGAAGATGATGATGATGATGAACAGCTGCTTAATCTCCATGCCTACTCATGAAACTCGGAAACAACCACTTCATCATCATCATCATCTTGATCAGTCTTTCAATTCGTCAACAAATTACTACAGCTACGACGACCCATCACAGTCAATTTTTCATAATAGTAATATCAATGTTAAAGCTCATCCATTATCATCATCATCAACAACATATATGTATAATAATAGTAGTACAAATACTACTTCTACCTATCATGATGATCAAACCCCCCTATCATCTATTCCATCAACTCCTACAACTGCTGCTGCACCTGCTTCTGCTTCTCATAATAATAATCATCATCCAGTAGTTGTACAATCACAAGATCAGCATGGGTATCTTCTTGATTCAACAGGTTCTATAATAAAAGGTAAGGGTAATTACCAGCAAGGGGTAAAAGACAGTTCTGCCCTTGTCATGTTTGGAAAAGGTCAAGACAAAACTGCTGCTAGTTCCAGTTCTAATTCTGATGGGAGCTGTAGTCGTCATTATGATCAGTATGGTTGTAGTAGTGCTGGTCATGTGCATGCTCATAACAACAACATGGGAAATTTGAAGAGTGATTCTTACATGAATAATAAAGAATTTGGTGTGAATATTTATGAAAAGGCGGAAAAAGGAAATAATTATGGGGATCCTTCTTCATTGGACTCATGTCTTGAAGAGATTAAGCAGCTCATTAGCACTACAAATCTCTGCAGCTGCAGTAGTAGTAACATTGATGACAACAATCTGAATCTCAACTTTTTTGTTGATGAAACCAAGGAAGAGGTAGTAGAAAAACTTATGTACTACTAGTTACTAGCTGATCCAATCAACACTCCATCTGCAGGTTACTCGATCAGCACTAGTTTTCATCATCATCATCATCGATCATCTTCTTCCTCAACATCATGCTGATCTCTAATATTAGGGAAGACGTACGTACTGCAGGGTTTATTTGTGAAAATTTTGTGGTGATTTCCATTTCCCCACTTTTATTACTTTCTTTCTAATATCAATTATTCTTAATTAGGGCATGCAGTAGAAATGGTAAAAATATATTGTTTCCCTTCCTTCATCTCCTTCTTTATTTCTTTCTCCCTTGAAAAGCAATTATTTTTTCAAGCATTATTATGTCACAAAATGGAATGCTAACCACAGCCCTAACAACTAGGGCCGTGGATAATAATAAAAAAGATAATTTAGTTTTTATAAATGGTAATGATAACTTATGTTATCATAATTAACTATCTATAGTTTGCATAATTATTTTTTAATTTTAACAAGATTTCTATTTTTAAAAACTAAAAATAAAATTTATTTCATTCTTAACCATAGTCCGGACTGTAGTTATATATAACTTGTAATATATATGGCGCTTCTTTAAATTCGCCTACTATATACACACCTTTTTATAATCTGGTACCGACTGATATGATAAATTTCTTTTCTTTTTAATTTTTTTACATATGGTCGTTAACTTATGATATGTTAATTAATGTGACAAGAGAATGTACATACATGTATTAATAGTATCTTGTAATTGAGTTGATGTATGTTAAGAATCCAGATCCCGTCCAGTCGATCTCTTGAAAAGAAATTTCAAGTTTCATATATATTATTAAAGAATAAGTATATAAAAATAATCAAAAATGATATATCCTCCTACTATTTCTTTCTATTTCATCATTCTACTAATCACAAGATGACATGTGTACTCTACTAATTCTCTTTTCTCATCTCCTCTCTTGATTTTGACACTTGTCTTGATCAAGTGAGTAGGAGGATAAGTAGAAACAAAAAGTAGGAGGATATATCATTTCTCAAAAATAATTAATGTTATCCAATAATAATGATGTCTCATCGATAGACGTACCAAACAAACAATTAATCACAAGAAAATTACTTCTTAATTAATTTGGTTTAAAGTTGACATTGATCCGAATCTATTCAAGATTTGCACCACACAACCAAGCATATATATTTAGGTTTGAGTTGACGTTGATCGGCCGAATCTATTCAAAACATGGATTTAACTTATGGGTAAATTGTATTAAAAAATAATAAACTTTGTCTTAATTATCGTTATATATAATTAATTTTTATAATCTTTATATTGTATGTAATTTGTTATATACTATGAAAACTATAACAAAGTTCATTTTATATAATGGTAACTAAACAAAAGACATATAAAAAAGTTGTTTGCATATAATAAGATAATTATGAAAGTTAATTATATTACTTTTAAAAATTTAAAGTTGTTTGTATAAAATAGTAACTAACACAAAATTCGTTTTATTTTCATGCAATTTGACCTTAACTTTTCATCTTGTTTTTAAAAGGGTTTAATTATTTCATTAAAATGTATTCAACTTGTTATGTTTATTATTCTATGTATCATATTTTAAAATTTAATTTCTATTATGTTTATCGAACATTTAATTTTTATCGTTATTGTTATATAAAACTTTCTATTGTATGTACTAAACTTATACATTTCTTCCTTTTTCATGTAACCAAACTACATATAATAGTAAGAGATTAAAAGTTTGATACACACAAAAAAAACTTTTAAAGTTTTATACACACAATAACAAAACGTGACAAGTTGAATACATTTTGGGTGTATTTAGCAACGGACTAATAGGGATTATAGGGGCTTGGTATTCTAGTTTTCATAATCCCCAGCCCTCTAGCCTCGTTCGGGTGTTAAAATTTTGAAGGAATTATTAAAAACATAATTCCTTATAAGCCCAAAAAATAAAAGCTTTTTCAAGTATCTTATGGCTTGAGCTTGGAATTATCAATTATCAGCCACAACCATGTAATGTTTCAAAGCATTTTTTTTGACAACAAGTGTAAGTAAATATAAAATGCATTCGTCTATTTTAACCAACAAAGTCCCGACGAGGTTCCGCACCAAAACTACACGTCGTCAAGTACATTCGAATAATTAATTACAAATATAGTTTGACAAAATGTTTAAATAAATAAGACTGCGGAAACGGTTTGGTAAATGATGAGCCGCCTTCAAACTGTTGGATCCTTCCCACACTCAGGTTCTGAAAAGAGTAAATTCAACAACGGTAAGCATAAAGCTTAGCGAGCACTCTAACTTACACACCACACTAGGTGTGCACATGTACATCATATAACAATCCATGATCACATATCATTTCACATATTACCAATGCAGTGCACTGACGACGATTTCACACTTTAGGTCACACTTGACTATCCAAGCAGTACCAAGGATTTCACACTATATTTGACTATGCCCGAGTTACTTTTTTCACCACAATATAACGTAACCCTTCACTTCACATAACAACATAACAGTTACACTTTCACATAAATATAACATACACATTTCACACTAATATCATGTATAAGTTAGTGTAACTCACATGGTCCACAGCACAGATATAAGCAGCAGATTTCACAAGTTGGAAATTAACAAGTCCAAGTGTAAGGACCTACAACACAAATGTCTCAACAGATCATCCTCGAATATTCAAGTGCCTGAAAGTCGGATCACAACCCTAAGTCGGACCACACTAAAAGTCGGACCAACACTTAGGTCGGACCTCATCCAAAGGCCGGATCACATCAAAGGTCGGACCAACACTTAGGTCGGACAACATCCAAAAGTCGGATCACATCAAAGGTCGGACCAACACTTAGGTCGGACCACATCCAATAGTCGGATCACATCAAAGGTTGGACCAACACTTAGGTCGGACCACATCCAAAACACATAAACATTATCTTGTTCGGACCAAAAACCCAGTACCTCAAAACTCCATTTTCAAAATCACAACCTTTAAAAAACTTAGTCATTTTGATTCAAATCATTTGCAAAGCCTTTCTTCTATTATAAGAACAAACCCTATAAACATTCATAGTGGTTAATCAAGTTATGAACCCAAAATCACCCTCTCTTCCCTCTCGGTTCACACTTTCATGAAACCCACTACAAGCCTTTATAAAACTTCATGAATCTAGTTCAAACCTAACGAAAATAATATCAAAGTGAATACAACAAGGTTAGGAATATTACCTGATGTTCTTTTAGAAAAATCCTAGCAATTTGGATTGCAGAGAATGAAGATCCCAACTCCTCTGTTCTTGCCCTTTGACTCACACAAAGCTCAAAGTAATGGAACAGTGCAATAGCTCCTTGGAGGCTGAGCCCTAATCTCATATTTATACACATCTCTTAAAAGGATTTTAAGCCCAACAGTTAAACAATTCTAAGCTCACAAGGTTTATCATTTAATATCTTTCTTTCATCTCTTCAATTAATTAATCCCACCATGAAAACAACACAATATACATTTAATTATTAGGCTAAATAATTCTCTAAGCCTAATTGACCAACTCTAAGTCCCATAAATAAATTATAACTCAAATAATAATGACAACATCCGTAAATAATCTTTTATACACTTTCGAATTTTGGGTATTACAAGCCAGCCCCAACTAGTTTCGCTAAATACACCATTGGTGTACTAAACTCTATCCTCCTATGAAAGGGTCAATATCTAGCTACCATGCGGTTTAGTGGTAATTTAATTATAGAGAGTAACTTTATCCTCCTACTCACATGATAAAGACATATGTCGAAATCAAGTGTGGAGATATGGAATATGAATTACGGGAATACACATCTCCTAGTGCATTCTCCTACCTACTAAGTTATGACATGTGTATTCTATCATATATATATATATATATATATATATATATACTAGCATAGTATCCGTGCAATACAATGTCTAGAAATAATTTTTATTCGAAAACATGTCCGTTTTTAATAACATAAGACTATTATATCACGCATTATAATTACATCGAACAATTTTCGTTCGCAATGTATCTATTTTCTTTCTTATGTTTCAATTTCTTTTATTTCCCTTTTCCTTATAACTCTTTTATTAATTTTAAAAAACAATAAAATGAGAAACAAAAAGAATATTTAATATATTATAAATTAAACCTTTTGTTTTAATTATACGGGTCATTTAAAAAATCTGGAAATGTCTATAAATTTAGATTACACGTTATTAGGTTTATAAGTTCTAGCTATACGTATTTTTTATAACTTAAATTAAAATATGTGTTATATGATAAAATATTTAATATTAAAACTATTACTTTTATGAAGATTTTTTTATTTAATTTTTAATTTTTAATTTTTAATTTGTATTTAATATCATATAGGTTGAAAATTAATTTGTATTGATTTGACTTTTTTAAATATTATTTATTATGGAAGGTTTAGTTATAAAAATGATATTTAAGCATCTAATTAATTCTATATAATAGTTTCCTTATAGAGTTAAATAATAGGTTATTAGTAATTTCAAATTACTTAAAATTAAGAGATTTCAATGGCCTAAATGCTTTATAATATAGTATAGATATATAATAAAAGAATTATAAAAGTTGATTATATTATTTATAAAAAAAATTATTATATATAATTAGTATCTAAACAAAGTGCATTATATTTATATACAAGTCGCACTTAGTTATATATCTATCTAATATATATATATATATATATATTATGTATGTATTCAATTACATTGAAAGAACATGTATATGGAAATTTAATTATTTACTTATACATGTGATTTGTGAACCAGCCAACCTTCACTGACTATGATACCCACAAAAAAACAAAAATCTTGACTAGAAAAATGAAATATTAACTTTAGAAAAATACAACTTGCAGGGGAACAAGGATTTAGAAAATTGACATAAAGAAAGTCATCATAGAAGCTAGAGATGGAGGGGAAGAGTCTAAAAACATCAAGATCATTGTTTAATTATAAAATAATTAAGATACATAAATAATGGGGTATATGACTATATGATCAAGTTCCCACCACAAAGAAGTTAAGATTTAAAAAGAAATTAAGATATTAATATTAAAAAATTAGTTTTTTAAAGATGAATGCATTGACCTTCTAAATAAATTTGTCTGTTTATGGGATTAAAAAAAGATTAGATGGGATAGTGCCAGCTAATTTGAATTTTATTTTAGGATTAATAAGAAGGGGTTTATAAAGCTTTTCTGAAAGCGAAATGGTCTATTGGGAATGTCTTTTCTTGTTGATTGCAAAAATGTCAAAAGGGGTTGCACCTAAAAAACCAGAATTAGGGTTTCTGTTTTAAGTGTGTGTGTTAATTAGATTCATGTGTCATGATCTTGTTTGTTTGTCATAGTCTTGGGGAATTGAAGTGTTCATATTCAAACCCATATCTTTGTCTTCAAGAACCATATATATATATGATGCTTTCATTTAATTACGTACCTTCAATTCTTTATAATTACATCAATTGTTTTACTCTTGTTTCCCTTAACTTTTTGCAACCTTCTTCGCCAGCCATGATTGTCAATATATGAAAGCAACTAATTTCATTTCATCTTCTCTTTTTATTTTAATATTTATTTTAATCTTATAAGTATTATTATGAGTAGATATACAAAATATAAAGACATTGACGGAACCGTCTCAAACATTTTCGGGGACCGTAGCAATATTAAAAAATGAGACCCTAAAAATACTAAAATAGATAAAAACATTGAATAATAAACTTATAACTATTTAGGTTTTAATTTTGTTTATAAATTTATCCATTTACCCTTTTTGGAATCGTTTTAGGTTTTTAAATTATTCTTTTTTCTTTCTTTGTTGACTATAGGATAAACGATTTTTGGAAAACATGATTTATTAATTAACTATAAAATGATTCAAGTAAACAAACTGATTAACTTGATATCAAGTAATTCAACTATTCAAGTAAATTCATTCATTAACTTGATGTTAAATTATTCAAGTAACCAGTTTAACTAATAAAAGAAATAACTACTAAATTAATTATCAAGATTATTTAGCTAATTTTCAAATGTTTCAAGATTTCTAATAAGTGACCAACAAACTTAATAGTTGATATCAAATGAATAAATTTCAAGTAACCAATTAACAAGTGATTTAAGTAAGTAAATGATTTCAATACATAAAACAAATTAATTAACTAATAGTCAATAAGGCAAAAAAGAGAACCAATCACCAATAATGAGAACAATCGTCTCTACTCTCTCCTAGACCCTCGACTTCTGATTTATAGCCAAATAACTTGCCGTGACATTGATTTCACTTTTCTTTTTCTTTCTATACGGCTATTATGGGTCTGAGATTTTCAAGTTGATTGTTATTTCAATTTCTAAGTCGATCTGTGTTTCAATTTTAGGCCTAAGAAAGTGGCTCTTTTTCTCTATCCGTTTGTATATTTTTGCTCAATAATCTAGGTTGTGTGTGTATATATAGACACACACACACAAGAGACTATACTAACCATATATGGATCTCATCTAGTCATGAATCCTGAACGATTGTCCGGATAACTTGACCCTTAAGATAACCCTGGATAGAGAACCTCTCATGTAGAAAACTATATTCCACATTTACATTTTGCAATTCCAAGTTTTAAACCCCCGACCAATGCAGGCATAAAGAATTATGAGATAGAAGTTTGTAAAATGCTTCAATTATGTTATCCAATAATCTATAAAAAAAATCAAAAGTCGTCACTTGTGTTTTAATATATGCATATTTGCAAAATAACTAATTACATAGATTACTGGCGACCATAACAATATATGGCAATTATACGACTCTATTAGTTTAAATTTTCAGGCGAACTAAACTTCTCAATATATAAAAATAAGGTTGCTTCTTGATTATTAAAAACTATTTTTATTTTAGTGGTACACAACTTGATCCTAAAATTGATTGCAAAATGTTAACATATAAATAAATAAAAAATAGCGGTTTTAACTTTAATACTTAATTAATTAAAAGAAGAAATTGTGAATTTGTGAGTAAAAAAAAGCATAAAGGTAATGAAGTTTGCTTGTCCCTGATCGAGTTTGGCGGTGGAGGGCGGTGTGCGAGGGGAGGAGAGGCCGGGATCGGCTGTGGTTTCATGTGGGGAATAAAAACGGGTCTGCTTTTCATTGACTTCTACACTACAAGTGTTAGTTATGTGCGTCAAATTTGAATTTACTGATTAAAGTTTAATATGTTAACTTGATTGAAATAGTTCTAAAATTAATCAAAATCAACTTGATTTTGTGAAATCAAGCTAGAGCTACTACTTTCAAGTCGAGTTTAAGTATACAATGTTTGACCCTTAGAATCATTTGTAACCATAATTAATGCTTATTAGTAAGGTATTTTGATCGTTTATAAATTTAACTAATTGTAAATTATATCCGTATGAATAAGTCATTATGTAATAAAGCTTGATATTCTCAAAATACCCTTAATTAATGGGTTATTAATTAGGGCATTGATATGTCGTTAATGAACCATCTTCATTATGGTTCATTAAGACTCATTGGTTTATTTTAATCAAGGTCAATATTAGTTCTTTTAATAATAACGGCTTTTAAATTAACTCTTTTATATAGGGTATGGTTTATTTAGAACTGTTCTTATTATGAGAGTCCTAAAAACCAATCTCAGCCCTTGATTAATTTAAATCACTGGCTATAATGTTAATGACTCATTAATAGGAGTATTTTGGGAAAATCAAGCCTCATTAAATAATGCTTATTCAACTGAACGCAATTCAAGATAGAGTAAATACATAAATTACCAAAATTACTTTATTAGTAAGTCATAAATGAGCATTAATGATGGTTACAAATGAATTTCACAGTTATTGGATTAAGAACAGTTCAAGAAAAATATTTTTTTATGAAAAGTACGAGAAACTTTTACAACGACTAGATCAGTAAATCAATGGTTATGATAATGTAGGGCATGATTGTAATTAATTTAAAAATTAAGGAAGTTAAAATAACAAACAAAGAGGTACCTAATTCTTTTTACACTGGTAATTACTATCCCTTTTTAAAAGATCTATTCTTGATCCTCCATTCCTCATTCTACGTATGAATTGAGTCCATTCATTCTCTCTCTCTCTTCATACCTCACGGCTTATAACTATGGCCTTCTTCTCGTTGACCATGCCTCCCTATGGTTGCCTCATGCCTACATCTTGGAAGACCCACCAGTCCACCACCATCAGCACCAACCCAAAAACTCACTGGAATAGCCTGGTGCAGCGGTTTTTAGGGTTTTATCCATGGTTCTCAACAAATCATGCCATGAAGAAGCAATAGATGGAACAATCAAGGGTGGACCCGTGTTCCCCATTCTTGGTTGAACATTTTGATCCATATCACCCTCCCTCTAATCGACGGTAACAAAAGATCTCACCACCATCGTCGGCGACGGTTGTACTAACAAGATAGGTCAAAATAGGATCGGGAACCTTTGTCATAAGAGCTTTTGATCCCACATTCATGTTCCACGTATCTTCACAAGCATGTCAAGTACCATCCCAACCCAGAGTGCCAGTGGCTAGAGATCGCACAGACAGCCGCAACGGTAGTTGTTTCTTTAATAAATCGGCCCAATCACCACCCAAACTCTTATTAATCAGGTTTTTCAAGGCCCCATCCATGTTCCCCACGTCAAGGCGCACCACTACCACGACCAACCATTATATTCAAGCATGATCCTTTTGTTTGTCGAATTTGAAGAACATGACGAATCTCATTCACCCTATTTGATTGAGGACTAGGAAGTACAAGATAGCGGATATGCTTTCTGTCACAAGTGAACTACACGTACAATAATGGATTTTTGGTTTTGTTGTTCACAAATGAACGATTATTTTATGCTATTAACAATTAAGTTGTGTTTTCAAAAATATTTATGCTAGACTCCAAGAAAGCTTCTTTGAGTTTCAAGTCAAATCGTTCAAGAGCATATCATGGTTCCATAGATTGGCGACATGGCTGCAAAACCCAATGGTAAAGGTTTAGAGTCGTGATAGTGAATGTCTTCAAGTCCCGCGGTGTAGTGAATTCTGAAGTTTTTTGGGTGGAATATTATGTTTTTGTTAGGTGACTTGATGAGGTAATTGTGTTGGTGATAAACCAATTGTTTTATGGCTTCTCTCTCTTATCTCGCAAGAGGAGAAGGAATTTAAATGTAAAAAAAGCAATGAACAGAGTTCTTATTTTTTTCAGTTCAGCCATGAAAAAAAATCCTTTGAGTGTTTATTTTTTACGTTTGTTTATATATTTTTATGCTTCTTTACTATTGAACACATAGCTAATGGTACGGCTTGTATATATTGAAATAAAAAAAATTTTATTCATCAATGAACACATCTGTTGAATGTAATATTTATGTTTGTTCCTACTGAATATATATATATATATATATATTTATTTATTTATATTACATTGCTTAATGGTATTGTATATGAATGTAATTTTTAGATTTTTTCTACTAGTCAACATTGAAAAATCAAGTTATGGATAAACACATAATTGGAGAGAGGATGTTTACTAATTTGGAAAAGAAAATTTAATCGTAGAGAGGAGGGAGAAAAACTCTTCGCTACTTATTTGTCTTTTTGAATTAAAAAATTATTAATTATGATTAATGTAAACGATTAGATCAAAAACAAATCAAAGACTTATAGTGCTTCTTCAATTTTTCGCATATATATATATATATACATGCAAAAAGCTTCTATTTGTCATAAGTGCGAGAACCATTATTAGTGTGAGAACCACAATAACCAATTTTAGCTGTTCAATTGGTAAGTGAAATTCATGGATGAAGAGCGTGGGGGATTGGGTGTGACAAGGTGCATGTAAAGCATTCATGTGTGGAGAATCCAATTGAATGAGGGGGAATTAGACGGCTAAGATATGATTGGTTCTCGCAATATATAAAAGGAGTTCTCAAATAAACTTTTTAATATATATATATATATATATAGAGAGAGAGAGAGAGAGTGAAAAGATATATACCAAGGTTTGGATGACTTTATGTTGTTGTTTGGTAGTCTACTTTTGGGATTCTATGACCCATCGATTTTTCTAGTGCAAGTTTCTGCAGCTTAGCAACCCTGTGGCTCCACAGCTTCTAACTCATCATTACACAACTGTTGTTGCACAATATCATATCCTTGGTGGATTGAGTTTTTTTATTTCACTACTTAATTACTTTCTTCTGCGATCCACAGTAACACGGCAAACATGAACGTGATATTCGGTTTTCAATATTTGCTTTGTTTTTTATATATGCATCGTTGTTTATATATAATGAATTTATGTTAAGATTAGAGTTCGATGGTTACTAGGAAGATATGATTCTTGTCATCATTAATAGAGATGAGATATATCTTCCTATTACTTTAACTCACAAGATTAACAAAACTATTAAAATCAATGGAGAAGATGACGAAAAAGATTAGATTTCAATTTTTATTAAAATGTATGGTCAAGATTATATAATTAAAGTTGATATGTTAAATGAAGGGCTAAGATCATATAATAAGTTTGATTCAAATTAGTCTTTTATTTATATTAGATTATGAAAACTTTAAATAAATATAATCCTGCTAGATTAAATGTCTGTGTGATACACTGGTTGGTTTAAAAGATAATAAATATTAAACATTAATAAAAACATATTAAATAATAATAAAACGTGAATAAAATAAGAATTAAAAAAATGACGATATAAGCATCAACACTCTTACTAGCAGGAAACATTGACATAAGGGGGAGAGTAGACGTGACGACAGAAATGTAATATCATGATACGAAAAGACATGATTTAGTTTATTGTATAAGTCATCGATCATTATTATTACAATTAGAGACAATAAAATTAAGCGTTTATTAGTTATAATTAAAAAAGAAATTTAAAACGATTATAAAGTATTTTAGAATGATAAAACTAAAAAATTGGTTAGATATAATTTTTTAAAATATTATAAAGGGTAAATATGATATTTGTAAATTAAGATACACAAATACGATATATTATAATTTAAGAATGACATATTTAAAATTATCTCTAATAATTTTAACTTAATTTAAAGTCAAAATTGACTTCAAGTTTGACCAAGAAAAGTCAAAATTAGATTTTAATTTTTATCAAAATAGATAGTTAAGATTTAATAATTAAAATTTTTATTTAAATTTAATAGCTATTATTATCTAATAGATTTTAATAAAATTGTTCTGTTAATTATATTAGAATACGTATGGTTATTTTTAAAATTAGTAGAGACATTTATATAGTTTGATTATGGACTACAACCTATGGGAAATATTCATCGGTCTACGTCAAGTACATTGTCATAATATTACAAGGGAAATATTCTCACGTATATTACAAGGGCAAAGAATCTATGATGCTAGCAGCATCTTAGTTTAGTTAGGTGATGTAGCAACACTATAACACCATGAAATTTTAAATTAAAAAAAATTAAAAGTATATCAATGCTTATGTATCATACTAAACAAAAGTAATGCATTCAGTCGAAGGAAAAAACATTACATAATGAGGCAAAAGAAAAAAATAATAAGAACACTGAGTTAACCTTTTGGGGCAACCATTATAAGAACATAAAACTAGACTAGTCTATATTAGATTGGCCATGAGCCCATTTCATATTAACATATTAGTTAAATAAGCCCTAATACATTCTCAATTACACGTTTAAACTCAAGGGGATAGGGGTAACGTGACTTCCATTTTATATACCACCGCCCCTATTCGTTTCAAACATTCAAAAAAACGGCAAACCTAAACATCACGAGTTGAGAGGAAGAGCACTCTAAAAGGCAACAAATCTGTAATCGAGGATGGGACTAGAATCAAAGGTCAAGAACATGATTTGACATAATACTGCAGCGGTGCTTTAAGAGATTTTGATCCCCCTTGTAACGCCAAGTTTTGATTTTTCGTGTATGTGATGCTTTTAGCTCGTTTCTCTAGTGTTGGTGTTCCAAGTTACCTTCTGATTTTTGATCAATTGAGTCTTCAAGAATTCATAATCTGGCTTAAGTTTGAAAGAAAGAAAAAGGACCACCTGAGTTCGTTTAGATTAAGAAATTGATTTGGAATTTTGATAAATAAAATAGGGTTCTAATTAATATTCAGTTGCATATGATACTCGGTAAGAGTTAAAAACGTGTATTGTTTTACGAGATTGTAGTGGAAAAAAAACTTAAAACATTATGTTAATCGTGAAGCAGTTGACTAGTTAGCACTATTAGAATAGTTTGTTTCCTTAATTATATTTAGTTCACTAATGTATAACTTGAAGTTTGATTAAGCAAAAAGGCAGGTAACACTAGTTCCGTAAACATTTATATGAAAGAAGTATCAATTATTTTAAATCAAAGCAAAATTGACATAACAATTGCTAAGTTGATTAGGAAAGCTTATTGTTGGTTTGGTTAACAACGGTTTTGGATATTCGATAGATCGATCAGAAAGGAGGTAGGTACAGGTTGTACTTTTGATCGGTGTAGGTACGAATTCTAACTCTCTTTACAATTATTTTTGTCGTATAAATTCTTATCTTCTCTTACAATTATTATAGTCGATTGTACGAATTCTTGTTTTTAAATATGAAATATCGGTTTTAAACTCATATTATTGTTTCAGCGATGATCCTTGTTTGTTTAAAAGTTTAATATTTAAAATCTTCTTTCTTTAGGTATTCTCTTGTCGTTGGATTTATGAAAATGTTATGATGTTTTAAGCGAGTTGGAAAAGTTTGAGTTTTCTTTTTATTAGATATGTTCCACATGATGCTTAAAAACATTTTGAGTGTGATTTTAACTATAAATGTTTTCAAAACTTGTGGAACACAAAACTATATTTTGGACTATATATTGTTTATGATATTTTATGGTTTTGATGTATCGAGCTATTTATCCACCTATGGGGGTACCATAGGCACATCATTGGGGACGCCAGTGGTGTGACACCTTCTGTGGCGGCGTGGTCAATCTATGGCGTCTCCAGAGGGTTTGGCTCCGAGAGCTATTTTGTTTACGAGGCGTATGGATCAACCTTAGACTTATAATTTATTTTATGTTATGGTATATGGTAGTGTGGTGCCCAACACCCATCTCACATTTGTAAGGTACATTTGGATATGCAAATTAAGTGTACAAATGTTGAACATTTGTGATATCTGTATGTTGATGGTGTGCAAGTGTATGCTTTCTGGTAGGAGCTCGATGTGATACGATCTGTGATTTAATATGAATTGTTGGTATGATATGTATGAATACCATATGGTTGCATTTGACACTGAAAACCTTTTTACTAAATGAATTATGAATCTGAAAGTATTTTGATCTGGAAACTTTGACTTTGAAACCTTCGTGTTTGCTTCGACAATTATTATTATTATCGTGTATGTTATATATCCACACATTGAGTAATTGGCTAAACCATAGTTTTATTTTCTTTCTCTGTGGTAGGTGTTCAAGAGTGTTTTAACAGAAAGAGATTGAGTGCTAGTTTAGCAGCAGTTTACAAGGTAGTTGATTTTGGTTGTTTTAAAAGATATTTTCTTAGTTTTGCTTGTTTATGTATCGTATGAGTAACCTCGGTTATGGGGAGTTACAAGCACGCATTATTTTCCCATGTTATAATATTCAGATCCAACATTACCATCAGCCCATGGATCTTTTACTAGGTTAGTTGCCGCCTTTATGTATTTCACCACCACCGTCCACCAGTAGCCCAAAAAGCCCGAGCCCGCGACTTACTCATACACTACAAAAAAACTGCAATTTAGTGGTACACATTTTTAGTGATACTTACTTTTTGTGTCATTGTTTAACACATTTAATGGCACTTAGTTATATGCCATTAAAGAAAAAACATGTTTTAGTGGCGTTTTAATTTTATGCCACTAATATGTATAGTTACTAGTGGTATAAAAATGTAATGAACCATTATATGTTCCTAGTTTTAATGTCATAATAATACATATGCCACTAATTCATTTTAAACCATCTTTAATTATATCTATAAAAGTGCCACTAGAAGAAATAAGTAACTATTTTTAGATGGCGCTATTTCTTTTTCTTGAGGGCGGTTATCTTTCAATTTTTTCGTTTTTCCCACTCGTGAGTTCTAATAGGCAAGGAAGGGTTTAAAATCTTCATTCTCTCTACCACTGAGATCTTCCTAATTCCCGGTCGTCTCTGTGTTAGCCGTGTCTTTCTACCCTTTACTTTTCCTCAATCGACGATGACCTAGGTAACTAGGTTTCGCGACTGCAACTGCTATACACTCTGTCGACGCCTACAACCATCATGATCAACCGCAGGTCAGTTACTCCAGCCATCGTCATGAACCTATTCAGTGGCGAAGAGGTTTATATGGTTCAATCGTTTGCAATTTCAGTGTTTCTCCATAGTAAGTTCTTGTAGCTTTTTGTAATTTAGGGTTTTGATTTGTTCTTTAAATTTTACTGTTTAGCTTTTTAAAATCGATTAGAAGTTTGCAGTTTAGGGTTTTAATTTGCTAATGGTGTTATTGCTAAAACCAATCTGATATTGCTCATATTAGTCTTTATCTTGATATAGTCTTTGAATTATCACGACATTTGATAAGTCTTAAGGTTTGTTCATTTCGAGCTAGGGTTACTGAATCTTGAATTAAGGTTAGTGAAAACTTGCTTTGGATTTAGTAAGTTGTATCAGACTATTATGCAAATATATAAGTAAACTGTATTCTTAATCTTATGGTTTGTTAAAACCTATACTACATTTAAAGCTAATACTCAACTAGTGTTATTAATTGATGGTATTTCGTAAACAAGGAACTACAGAAGGCCACTGATGCAACTTTGGTAAGATTCTTAACTAATACTTTCTCATTAGTTTATAATTTCATATTCACATTGATTTTAACTTTGCTAACATGGAATTATGGAAGGAGAGGAAATATATGATTTATCATTTGTTGAACTTGCTGATGAGTGGTAGAGTACGTAGCACATTGCAAATGATTATGTAATGTAAGCACATTGTATGCTAATTTTGACATTTTGTTTTGGACTTATGTTTAATTAACTAGAAACTTAGTTTACAACTATAACTAATGTAAATGGCTTATGGTAATTAACTTTTTTCTAAGTCAGGGTAGGATTACTTGACTTACTTTCAACTTGGAAATAGAAGCCTGCTTGAAAATTGTAAGTAGTTATATTCAGGTAAAAAATTCAAGGTATGGATTACGGGTCAAATTTATTGTATTTTTCAGAGAATATTTATTTGTCAGTTAGTTAGATGTTAGATGTAGGTTTTTCTCTGTTGTGCCTTTGTGTAATTTGAGGTCGATATGTACTTAGATATAAGTGACTCCTTGCGATTGCCAAAAAAGTAACATGTTAGTTACTTGGAATGCTTTTGAAAGGAGTTAGCTGATGAATTTGTCCCAACCGGTTTTGACCTGTACCAAAACTTACCAGTTAGATCTAAACTTGTCTAACCTACATTACTAACTAATATTTTATTATTTGCATCTTGAATAGTGTCCTCATTGAAAGTTCTATATTATTATCTGCGGTGTTTCGTGGTGGCCGTGATGGTGCTGCTATTTTCTAGTGGAGATCAGCCGGTATATGCTCGACAACGCCTATGGGTTAATATTTTGCAGGTTGTAATTGAGTATATCATCTGACAGGGGCATATTACGGTGGTTATGTGTGTGTAAGGAATTAGAAGGTTTGTTAAAAAGTTACTTATGTTCTTGGAGAGTTGGCTAACCTTGTAAGATATGCTTTAATTTTATCTTTAAAATTCCTTAATGTCGTATGTTATATCTGCTACTGGACTTTTTTCTTGGGGGCAGGGCCGGCAGATGGCAGTCGCAGAAAGAGAAGGCACCGATCAAAACACATGCATTCAGGTTTGAGGTTTCTGAGATTAAATTCTAATTCCATAAATCCATTGTAGAGATGTACAGTAGGCATCGAGTTTCTAAAATTAAATTCAAAACACAATTCGTGACTCGTGAATGAGATTGGATTCTAATTCCATCGAGAGGATTAGGGGCACATTAGGTTTTGCATCTAGTAGGGGCACATTAGGTCTGACATTGGATTCTAATCCATCAAGTAGGGGAAACCAAGTACTGAACAACGGCTTGGTTTAACTTTTTTGTTCATTTTTGTTTTGTGTTAGTTTTTTTGAAAGTTATGTGTGTGAATTTGTTCACTGTTCTTCACTCTACAATAATATGTTTTTGTTCTTTCTGTATATTGAATGTGATATCTGAATGTGACCTCTAAAAAATGGTTTACCGATTTTCTTAGTTTATTAGAATGTTCCTTTTAATCTGTTTCTACATTTTATAAATGCTAACATTAGTATTTGTCCGTGAGACTGTGACTAATAAATCTGTATTTGTAGTTCAGTATTATAAGATATGTTTTCTATCTCTGTATCAATTTATCGAGATCTATACATCTATTTTTTGCTATGTGTAAAATATTATCTATTATGTGTAAAACATGTGGTATTTGTGCATCAATTTTGTATCATCTGATAGTTTTATTTGATGTAAGTTGAAAATGAATCCAAGAACTTAAATGTATTCTTGAGTTATAAGACGTGATGCATAATTTATGCTTGACTTTTCAAACAATTTAGATGTTTTTAATTTGTAAACTAACATCAAGCTTTTTAACTTTCACATCTGATGTTCAACTAATTCAAGCAAGTCCACTTGGTAGAACTATGGTCCCTCAAGTTACAAACTTCTTTTGCTGCCATTGTTCTGAGTGATAATATGACTTGTTTTGTATTACTATGTTTGTTGTTCTATATGTACTTTTATGTTATAATTTTGATGTCATTGTGTATTGTGCATTTACATGATACATAACTAATCGAGTGAATTTGAAAAGTAGAAAGGTAGATTTATCCTAAATTTCAACTTTGCAAACTTTTTTGTTTCAAAATTATGTTATATATTTCCTTAATACAGTGTATAAAGTTTAGACATAGGGGGCACTATTAGCCCACTTCGCACAGGGCATGAAAAACCAATGGACCGGCCATGCTTGGGGGCCTTTCATGACTTGCGTGTATCACTCTATTTGCTTGTAGCCTTTTGTTTACATGAGATTCTTAATATGTATCATCTAGCAACCCTTTTTTGCTATTGCAGGTTTATGAAATGGATTTATTACAGTTCAAGTGTAAACTTATATCTGCTAGGTATGATGATAATTACTTAGAAATTTGGCTTTGGCACCAATCAACAATCTCACAGCCTGCTCATGCTACTAGATGAAGTGGAGTCCTTTACACATGGTGTAGGAAGCAAATTCAGGTAATAATCTTAACTTATACAAGATGAATACATATACCTATCTAAAATTAATTTATTATATGAAGCTTTTATAACATCTAAATACATCATCATGCGTAATTTGGGAGTAATATTTTAAACCATGGTGAGCTTGAGTTAATGTTAATAATTCAATAGCTGACCAGAGTGCAATTCAATTTTGGTTGGGTTGGCTAATTGGTCGGTTATGTATAATAAAAGGTTTACTTATACCAGTTATGGGTCCAATTGACTAACGGGTCAATTTTTTCAATTGTAGACTTGTAGTTAGATGTAGGTGTACTCCTTTGTTGTGCCTTCATGTAATGAGATTGATGTGTAGTTAGATGTAGCTATCCGGAGATTTTATTAGTAGTCAATTTATTATTTGCATGTCGTGTTCTTATTAAAATGTTTTTATTTTGTAAACAGGTAAGCGCTAGTACCATTGATAAGAAGGGTCATTTAGCATGCATGAAGATCGAGAAAGTAGTTCACGGGCTTTTTTAAGTTTCAAGTTTTTATTCAAAAAACATTTGTTAGTTTCATGTGTTTTATATTTGATATTTAGACTTGTTTGGCACTTACTAGACATTTGTTTATAGATATTTGGAATAAGATTGAACTTTTAATTCAGGTGATGTATTAATGATTTTTATGTCTTATAGTATTGTTTTCATTTTATAGTGTGAATAAATAATTATTATAATAAATGACAAATAGCACCATAAACAACATCTTTGATAGTTACATTTAAATTGATAATGTGATTTTGTGGTAAAAGTTAAGTGCCACTAAAAGTAGTACTATTTTTAAAATAGCAATTATTTTTACACGCATAAAATTTGTGCCACAAATGTCTTTTTGTTTATTGTGGTAAAATAAAAGTGTTACTAAAAGCCTAAAAGTTTACAGCGGCACACAAAAAAAGTGCCACTAAAAGGCTTTAGTGGTAGCGTTTCTAGTGACACTTTTTTTGTGTGCCGGTGATTCCCAAAGTGGTTTTTAGTGGCACATTTTTTAGTTTTTTGTGGCACTTTTTGTATGCCATTAAATGGTCATTTTTTTGTAGTGATAGATCATCTTTTTTCAATTAAAAAAAACAAATGTTTATATCTGACTATGTATCTAATTTATGTATTTTTTTTCCCTAATAAAGTATAACATTCAAGAAACTGATCGAAGTTGACGGAAATCAAACTTGAATACTTGTTAAACATAGGCATTATATATAGTGTTAGAGGGTTGGCTCGCTTTTAAGTGGCTCAACTAATCCATCTTAGTAGAATGTTAGTCTTAAATTGGTTTAATCCACACCAAGATGTTAACTACTAGGACCATCTTAATCACTCATGAATTTATAGACAATAGGGTTTTCTTTTAAAAACAACTAACCATTCATCTTGAATAGCACGCCTTTGTGTGTTATCATTTTGTGTGGCTCCTATTATTTTTTTATTCAAATGCATTAAGTAGAACTTAAGTCCAGTTTGTTTGCAAAATTCGAGAGAATAAAATTGATTTAAATTCCATCCAACTCAACTATTAAATGGACTTTTCATTATTTGAGAGAATGTAAACATCTCAAATAATGAGTTTTCGTTCAAAAACAAGTTTACTAAACGCAATACAACATGGAATTTGATTTCAATTCCATTCAATTTCTTCGAATTCTACGAAACAAACTGGACCTTATTATTGTCTATATATGTAGATCATGTGGTACTTTTCGAGTTTCGTAGGATTTTAACTTAAATTAACAATTGATCGATTTATGCATAATAATAATTATTTTTCATAGACAATAATTATAGTGTTTTTATCTTTAGAAAGTTATTATTAAATTTCTTCATCCACATATAAGTGAGAAAGTAACTATAGTAGCGCAACAATCATATCTAATTGGTGCATTTGTAACCATCATTACAATTAAATAATCATCATATATTTAGGTGGGAAATACCTAAGTAAAAGATTAAAAATTGTTTCTGAAAAGTATGTCGCCTTTTTTAAACTTGTAATGACGTACACTATATATGATTTCATATGTTTATATATATATGTTTTTTTAATAAACACAAGGTTTCAAACGTTGTTATTTATTGTTTATTGTATGACCAAAACAAACACCCTGCTTGCTTTATTTTAAAGGACTCACAAGTAGCTCCACTTTCATTCATGTGTATATATATGGCTAGACAAAATAGCATCATTAATTAATGGGGAGTTGCAGGAGAAAGGGCAGAGTATATATGGTCATCAAGATAAATCATTAAAGCTGGTGAATGATAGAAACCCCAGGATATATATATATATATATATATATATATATATATATATATATATATATATATATACACACTCTATATATATTGTATCTTTGCAGCATGACATTTGTTTGTCTGCAGTTTTACCAAGTTAGAGGGACACTCGATATTCTACTAATCGTTTTTCATTATTAAAAGAAGAAAAAAACTGCATAATGATAATTCTAAAAGGGGTGCTACTATTTAGCCCACCCTCCTCACAAACCTACATGTCAAATTAAGGGGACTAAGTAGATAATCAATGGGGGCTATATAGAATTACCCTTCTAAAAGCACTTAAAATCATAAGCTGATCAATCAAGGATTATGGAATTATATTATATATAGAGAATAGGGAATAGATAGATACATTTATAATAAGTACGTCTAGCAAAATAAGCGAGTCGGGTTGCGGGTTAAAAGTTCAAACCTACGGATTCTTGTCTTTTGAACACTTGGAGATCCATTTTACATGATAACTTAATACGTGCATTTTTTGTATGTATGTATGTATGTATGATACATCAGTTGGAGTTGTGTTTGAAAAATGTAACAAAATAAAAAGTATAAATGATATATAGAAAGATATATAAATTATTTGGTATGTAACAACTATAAATGTCTAAGCATATTTATTTTTTAATATATATATATATAGGGTAGAGATCAAGTAAAAATAAAATTAAATTAAAAAATGTAAAAGGGATGATTATTTGATCATTTTTCGGTATATATATCAACTGATAATCGTTAGTTCATCATCTTTATTGATTAAAACTAGTTTTTCATCAATTTCTTTTTGATGAATCCAACATATTCATCACTTTTTAGATGAAAGTATTTTATTCATCAACAAATTATTCCAAAATTTTATTTTCAAAATCTGTATTTGAAATCAAAAAGAAATTGATGAAGAACTAGTTTTAATCAATAAAGATATATATACCGAAAAATAATCAAATAATTAACCCTTTTACACTTTTTACTTTAATTTTCTTTTTATTTGATCTCATCCCTATATATATATATATATATATATATATATATATATATATATATTGAAAATGTAAGTTTTTTGTTTCTGCTTTGCATAAATCTTACGTATACCAATATGACAATATCAGACGTTGCTTGGGTTTGTGCTTTTAATAAATACACGGATACGGATTGTCGGAATCCAATACCAGTACTAAATTAGCAATTACCAAATACCAACCCTAAAAATAAAAGCCCAATGGGTTGTGTTTTTAGGCCCTTGATCATCGAATAATAACATAATTAGGTTAAGTAATTAACTATTTAACCATTCCCCTAAAAGATGGAAGCCCAAAATGATCATATTAATTATATTTTAGAAATATATAGTTTTGTTAAATTAATCTACAATTTGATAGACATTTAAAGTTATTATTATTATTATTTTATTATTTCTAATAAAAGAGCAAGGTCATAAATATTCTGTTACGGGATACGTTCAAGAAAGCAAGAAAAACGACACAAAAACTTTAAAAGGTTTGCCTCGAAGATGTTTTGACCTATGTCTATGGTTAGGAACCGAAGAGTTTCTTATTAGTCAACTGCTCGATTGTTTTTCAAGTGATACAATAGAAATCTTAGCTAGGAATATATATATATATATATATATATATGAGTTTTGTTCAATAAAGTCCATGTAAAAACAGTCCTAAAATTTTAATATTCAATTACAAGTGATTCAGAATACAATCACATGTAATTTGTAAAAGCATCACATATGAATTACGAAAATGTCACTCCGCCAAAAATTTTAAAATGCAATATGGTCCCTGTGGTTTGTTCAAAATAACAGTTTTGGTCCCTGGATCCGAAAAGTTACGGGTTTAGTTCCTCCGAAGCCGAACTCATTTCACTTTTGGTCCCAACTCTGTTAGCAGATTGTTAAATATTTATAAATGACCATTTTGCCCTTCTTTTTTAGTCCCTCAAGTTTGTAAAATATTTCAGTTTTGGTCCCTCGATGATTTTTTATTTTAATATGTTTACTTATTTAATTAACCACTTATTACTAATTATATTTAATTTAATAATATTAATACAACTCAACTAACCTTAATTAAATATATCATGAGTTACTACCATATTTGCAACATAGATTCAATTTTATCTTTCATCTAATTTAGGGCTATAAACGAACTCAGTGTTATAAGTTGTTTTTATGTATGTTTATTTAAACAAATGAATACGAACTATTGTCTCTTTTGTTCGTTTAAGTTCATATATACACACACACATACACACACGTGTGTGTGTGATATGTTTGTTAATATTAATGATGTTAGTTTTGCATTATTATACATTTTTATACGTATTTGTTTATTACTTCACTTATGTACGTTTGTATTTAAACAAAAAAAAAACTAATTTTATAAATGAACGAAAATGAGCACAAATTTTTGTTTCTTTATTAGTTCGTGTTTGTACGTTTGTTAGGCTTAAAAAAAATCAGAGACAAACAAGTCTGTTAAGATGTTTTTAAGACGTGTAATATTTGTGAATCAATGCTTACATTGTTTAGTTATATGTGAATTGTTTTAAAATCTTCATCTATAATGTTAATATTACTAGAGTAAATTACAATATTTTGTGGATTGTTTTGAGATATTTGATCATGTTCGTTCATTTAATTTTAACCAAACAAATAAACGCACATAAGCGGATAAAGAAACAAATTTTTGTATTCGTGTTTGTTCTTTTATTCATGTTCTTTAATTCCCTCCCCTTAAATACAAATTAATATTCATGAATACAAAATTTTGTTTCTTTATCCGTTTGTGTGTATTCATTTGTTTGGTTAAAATTAAAGGAATGAACACGAGAAAATATCTCAAACAATCCACAAAGTTTGTTAATTTACTCTAGTAATATTAACATTATAGATGAAGATCTTAAAACAATTCACATATAACTAAACAATGTGAGCATTTATTCACAAATATACACATCTTAATGGAGTTGTTTGTGTTCGATTGTCTTTTTAAGCCGAACAAACATATAAACACGAACTAATAAACAAACAAAATTTTGTGCTCATGTTCGTTTATTTATAAAATTGGTTTTTTTATATTCCTTTGTTTAAACACAAACGTACATAAATGAAGTAATGAACAAATGCATATAAAAATATATTATAATGCAAAACCAACATCATTAAATATTAACAAACATATCACACACACACGCGCACACGTTTGTGTGTGTGAATATATGTACTTAAACGAACAAATGAGTCAATAGTTCGTATACATTTATTTAAATAAACATACATAAAAACAGCTTATAATACTGAATTCGTTTATAGCCCTAAATTAGATGAAAGATAGAATTGAATCTATGTTGCAAATATGGTAGTAACCCATTATATATTTAATTAAGGTTAGTTGAGTTGTATTAATATTATTAAATTAAATATAATTAGTAATAAATGGTTAATTAAATAAGTAAACATATTAAAATAAAAAATCATCGAGGGACCAAAACTGAAAATAGTTACAAACTTGAGGGACTAAAAAAGAAGGGCAAAATGGTCATTTATAAATATTTAACAATTTGCTAACGGAGTTGGTACCAAAAGTGAAATGAGTTCAGGTCCAGAGGGACTAAACCGACCTTTCAGATCCAGGGACCAAACCCGTTATTTTGAACAAACCACATGGACAAAAAATGTAATTTACTCATGAATTAATTATGAACTATATTGAACATTCTTCATATATATATGAAGAATGTTCAATATAATCCATAATTAATTCATAGTCCTAAGAGACTAATTTTAGTCCTTAGATCAATGTCATTAATGGTACATATTAAATTTTAAAAATTTGAACGGAATGACATTTTCGTAATTTTTCGTAATTTACATGTGATGCTTTTACAAATTACTTGTGATTGTATACAGAATCACCTGTCATTGAATATTAAAATTTCAGGACTATGTTTTTTAAATTGACTTTATTGAACACAGCTCATATATATAGGCAAAAGTTCAAACGAGAATTGTTTTTTCGTACGAGAACCAATCTTAGTCATCCAATACTCCCTTCTTCAATTAGATTGCCCATCCATGAATTCCCTACATGCACCATGCCACACTCAATCCTCCCACGCTCTTTATCCATGAATTCCATTATCCAAAATGAAAGGTCAAGATCGGTTTTCGTAGTTCTCATACGAAAAACAATTATATATATATACATACATAGATATATATATATATATATATATGATGCAATTTTCAGAATTCATGAATGTTAGTTTTCTTTTTTCTTGTTTGAGAAATATACAATTAATATCGAATACAAAATAGTACGTGTATAAAGTATAAACAACATCGATCATTAGTTAAGTTGCAGAAGGGAGTGCAGACTGGTCACCAAAAAAGCTGATGAATGATGTATTTAGCTACGAAAGGCACCCTGAATGCTTAAACGCGTGCAAATTATGGGTGATATATTAAGCCATGCATTCATGCATGCTCTCTTTGCAAATCACTTCGGTTTACATCACATCGATCTCTTATTTGTTATTCTTGAGACATTACAATAATTAATTAGAGTTGTAAATCAGCCAAATTATTCGCGAGCTATCCAAACTCAGATAATTAAAAGCTCGAAACGAGCTCGAGACTAATTTATAACAAACCCGAGTTCAAGTCTCAAAGAGTAGGCTTATTGTCATAAATGTGTCACTGCATGTGTTGTAAACTCTTTTATGGGCAGGTGGTGATGGTTAGTTTGCATTTAGTTTTTCTTGGACGTTTCACTTTGTTTTTTACTGTGGCTAGCTTCTTGTCATCTATATTTTATTGATTATATTCGATCTGCCATTCAAAATTAAATAAAAAATAAAAATATATAGAGCCATTTGACCACTCTCGTATATAATTATTATTTGTCATTCGTCTAAATAAAAATTAGTTGAAATGTTACCCCAAATCTCAAGCTTACAATGTTTGGAAATAAAAGTGTGAACTCAAATAAAAAATCATAAAGATTAATCATAATTAAGTGTTGAAAATGAGATAAATTGTGTGTTTTGCTAAATTAATTTTTCATATGAAATCGTTTATGTGGCTAATTAATGTTACACTCGATCGTTGATGTAAAGATTAGACCAACTGAAATTTATATATGGATAAGTCTTTATAACGTTTTTAATTTGTATTTTTAAATCTCTTTTTTAAACTTAATATATTAATCAGAAAAAAAGGTTTGACTTTCGTGAAATTCAATATGTGGTTAGTCGAGTCCACATGAGCTCCACATGTGAAACCGTGTATCGTCTTCCTTCAGGGCTCTGAATGCCACGTTCACTGCTACGGCTCGTATAATATATTTACAATATATTTTAATTAAGGAGTGTTATGAGTTTTGTTTTGGTTTCAGAGAATATGCATGGATGAATATAAAAATTGATTACCCAATACAACTGATAAATTAAAATAGGCATAAAGTACTAAGTCATTTAGATATTATTAAAAGTTGTTTTAAATAAACATACTTGTCATTTTATTTCCTATTTGTATATCTTTTGGGTTGGATTTTAATTTGTATATATTGATTTAATTTATTTCACTAAAGATTTTTTTTATTATGGTGTTTAGTTATTATAAATTTATAATCATCTAAATGACTTATATGGATCAATATTTTCCTTTTAATGTGATATTATGGATAAAATAATAGCTTCGTATTCTGTAAAAATAAGAGATAAATAAGGTGTTTATTTTTTAAGAGATTAAATGTATTTTATTATTAGACAAAGGTTGGTTTGTTTTCTATCGACAACATAAAATGAAGTAGAAAATGTTGGTTGTCGAACCCTACTATGATGCCACTGAACCCAAATTGAAGTAGAAAATGTTGATCAACTATAAACGAAAATGGGTTTTTTTGAATGTAGACTTGAATGAAACAAAACCCCTAAGGGCCCTGAGGCCACCCGTATGGGGTGACCTGATTGCCTTCGGGTACCATCAGGTTTCATCGGGTGCTTGGGGAACACTTATACGCCCCCACCTTTTGGCGGGTTGTTCGATTTCCTCAAACCCGACCTCACCGGAGCTTTTTTTTTGCTGCAATATAAGAGAGAGTAAGGGGATGAAAAATTTAGGTTGGGTTAGGCTATAATTGGGTTTGGGGTAAGAGAGAGTAAGGGTATAAAAAATGATGTGGCGATGATGTAACATTGTGATAAGAGAGAGGGGAAGGGAGACTATACTCATACCTACTCTGATCCCTTCTCCGTTGCCCTCGATAAATTCTGATCCAAAAACCCTAGCCGCACCAACAACCCTGCTCACTTCGCTAGTCACCAAACTTCCATCGATTGAAGGTGTCTACTGTCTAAATCAATTATAGTTGGTAATCGTGTTGTGCTGCCTGTTGCATATACTGGCTACTCACATCTTCCACAACACAAACTTTTATGTTACGAGACATACTTATTTCTCCTCATATAATTAAAAACCTTGTCTTTGTTCATCGTTTTACTACAAACAATCTTGTATATGTTGAAATTGATCCTTTTGTTTTTTCTGTGAAGAACCTTAAAACCGGTGCTATCTTTGACGGGGTTAATTCATATATATTTTAGTTTGATAATTACCTTAACATCTTATGTTTAGTTTGGTTTGTGAGTTAGCTTTTTTGTTTACGTTTAACTAGTTAATTCATATATATTTTTAGGGTTAACAATGGTTTGGTATCTAAAGTTTAAACTCTATTCCGGTTAGACTGTATTTCGGTTAATTCATATATATTTATAGGGTTAACAATGATTTAGCTTTTTGAATACCATTAATTTCTTTAACCGGATAATTTATATAGATATTTTTAGGGTTGACAGTGCGTTGGTGTCTAAGGTTTAAACTCTATTTTGGTTTAACCCGTAAAGTTTTTTAATAGTTTAGCCCTAAAATTGAATTACTTGTTAATTAGTTTAACTCTAAAGCTTTTTAGGCTTTGATTAATTGTTTTAGTGTTTATGGTGAAAAGTTTTCTATAATCGATTAACATAATGATGAATGATCTGAAAATCGATTTCTTATCAATTGTTAGTGTTTTATTTCTGCTTTTTCTAAATGTGAATCGCTATTAGATGTTTATTAGATCGCAATGACAACTTATTCATGTTCCTCGATGAATTTATTGATGTTATTGTTCATTTGTAAACTCTTTATTCTTTAATGGAGTGTTGATTTGTCTTTCCGGTTACTTGAGATGATTGTGCCAATTAATTGTATAATAACTTCTACTACTTCATTTTAAAGAGAGTACTGTTCTTGACAAAATGTTTTAAAAAATGAGTAAGTTTTATATATATATATATATAGGGGAGAGTTCAAACGAGAACTGTTTTTCATACGAGAACTGCGAGAACCAATCTTGGTCGTTCATTTTGGATAATGGCATTCATGGATGAAGAGCGTGAAGGGATTGAGCGTGGCAAGGTGCATGTAAGGAATTCATGGGTGGGCAATCCAATTGAATGAGGGGGTGACAACTAAGATTTGTTCTCGCGGTTTTCATACGAAAAACAATTCTCGTTTGAACTTTTACCTTATTTGACTTGTGAGTTAAAAATAAAATATTATCTAGACTAGATGGATGTGTATTATTATGTATTCAAAAGATCGAGGATGATGGACCGCAAAACCAACATATTGTTTGGACAATGACAAGCAGTTTCTATCAATGTTCCCTCGTAGGCACACTACCACCACTACATAAATATACTCCATTCAATCTTTCCACAAAATATTACAACTTTGTGACAACTACTTCGGTTCTTATAAATCTTTTTTTCTATATATATTAACAAATAATATTGGTAAATATATGCTTTTTACCATTAATTAATTTTTGTTAATACTCATACCATTGGTAAAATGTTGCATACACCCTCCCTTCCTCCCTCTCTACGACGCCTTTTCGCTCACCTCCCTTTGGTAAAATGGTGCATACATCGGTGAACCCAAACCTCCCTTCGGCGAAATCTCCCCTCGGTGACTCAAACCATGTATCTACTGCCGCAATTGTCACCTACCTTATCCCTTCCTCGCCTGAGAATATTTGTATCGACACACCATGTCCAAATTTTCTTCCTTCACCTCCCCCTTCCGCTTCACATGATAATTAGAATGAAAATTAGAGATCTGGACATTCAGGGATGCTCACCACCTCCATACCTCAGTCGCCGCTCCCTTCCTCACAACCGTCGCCGTGTTATATATATCTCCGCTATCGTAACGTTCCCTAACAGGTTTCCGATTTTTTTTTGTAAATTGATTCTAGCTTGTTTAAAGTAAGAGAGAGAGAGGGGGAGAGAGAGAGAGAGAGAGAATGAGAGAGTGTGTGTGTATAATTGAAAAATAGAGGTTATTTGAGTGGTATATTAGTAGTTTTCTATTGTAGAAATTTTAAAGAATTAAGTAAAGTAAGAGAGAAATCGTTAAATGTTTTATAGTGTAATATACATATATATATTCGGGTTAAGATCCTTTTATATCGTGATCGATCAAGTATGACCCATCATATTATCTCACAAAAATAAAAGTGAGTTTCTTATTCCAAGTCAGGAATTTGACCCTTTGTAGATCTCACATACTTTAATTTTTGTGAGAGAACGTTTTGAGTTTTGTTTGATTATAACATGAGAGATGATATTAACCTATATAATTTGATAACAAAATAATTTAGTTTTGCTTTCTAGAAACTGAAAATGACAAAAGAAAAAAATGTATGCGGCCAAAAATATTATCGAAAGTGGGTATCACATGTGTTCAAAAGGCGTGTAAACGAATGAATATATGATCAGCACGCACACATGGAAACCAGCTCTATCCCACCACAAAATCATCCATTTAATCTTTTTTTTTATATATTAAAAATATTATTGCGTTTGATAAAATATGGTACATGTTGATATGATACTAATTGTACTGATGTGTGAAATAATTAAGTTGACAGCTTACTTGGTGTAAAAAGAAATTAAAAAAAAACATTTTAATTCTCTCTCTCTCTCTCTCACACACACACTATGAAAATTCAAAAGCTTCATCCCTGGTTTCATGTTTGGAGATAGAAATCTAGACCTCGGCCATTAAAAACATCAGCGTTTATCATTTGGCAAACAAATCTCTTTTACTGACCTCTACGTACCCTCGTTTAAGTGTCGTAATCCATTTTAATTAAGTAGCCTGCAGTGGATCAAGATTTAAAATACCATCAATAAAATTAACCTACACCGTGTCTCTAACTTTACCAAACACACATTTATTCTTGTACGTACTCGAACTCTCTTTAATCGTCACCCATGTCTACGTTTTTTCCTTTTATATACTCTCTCCTCGCTCCTTACAAATAATTAATTTTTTGTTTAATAAAACAAAATAAAAAAAAACATTTAATGATTTAATTGTCCGAATAATTTAGATCGAGTCTATGGGTGTCTTTGGCAGAAATAGCTTAAAGCTGAAAGCTGTTTATTTTAATTATATACGTGTTCGACAAATTAGCCGGTAGCTGAAGCTTAATAGTGTAAAATGACAAAAAATGATAAATTATAAAAATTGGAGAAGTTATAAAACAATTAAAGAGGATATTTGGTAATTTGATATATAAAAAGCTTCCAGTTAGTTTTAAAAACTACTTCAAGAAGCTTCTAGTTTCAGAGCCTTTTTGTTTAAAAAAAACTTTCAGTTTTTTCATCCGAATATGACTTGTAGCTTTTTCTTTTAAAACAAAAAACTACCAGTTCCAAAAAGCTCCATACCGAACATACCCTATGTATGAAATTCGCTATAAATTTAACAAATTGATTGATAATGATTCTGAATAAAAATCTGAATTATAAAAATTACCATTTTAACCTTTATTGTGACCTATCTATAACTATTATAAAAAGGCTTACATTTTTTCCTTTTTTAACTATTAAATCAAGCTTTATCAACCAATCAAAACCTCCAATTTTAAAATCCTTCAATTTTACAAAACAATTTTGAAAACATGCTATTAAACACACACACACATAAATTGAATTCAATTTTAATTGGGAGGGGTTGGATGAAAGTTATGAGGGGGGTTTATGAAACATGTGAGGGCTTTTAAGAAAATGTGAGTTATAGGTTGTTTATAAATTATGTTTAATAACTTGTGATATATTTTGTTTAGAGAAAAAATAATTATATATTTGCGACCATCTAATTTTTATCTACGTTTTGGTATAAATTTTATTGTAATATGACACTTTTTTAAAATTAGTATTTTCTTAATTTTTGTTATCCATTAATAGTAGTGGGTAGGTAATTTTTGTTTATCTGAGTGGGTTTTTTTGGGATTATGGTAATGAGGTGAGTGCTTAACTTGAGTATGCTATTCAAAGTATTTAATTATTGATTTTAAAGCATTTTTAATCTTATTAGAAAGATGTATGAAACCTTTTATAAAATATGGTTTAAAATAAAATGTTATCATTAAAATATGATCTATTATATATTTAAAAATCTAAATTCCAAGATGTAAATAAAACTATTCTTGATGGTCCTGAAACTATTTTATTATTGTAGATAGTTAGCCAAGTGTAACACTAAAATAAAAGTGTTAATTCTTTATACACAAGATAGGAAACCATTCTTGATTTTTTAATATTTAACACGTGAGTCATTATTTATTTATTTTTCTTTTACTTGAAAGGTGTACAAAAATTCAGTTTTAGAAGTGAAATTTGAAAATGCAATTAAGCCCGTTCAAAAGGTAAGACACGTGATCATTGGTAACAGATTTAAGCATGGAGACGAGTCTCTTAATCAACTAATTTGATTCATTAAAATTATAAAACGATTCTCTATTGGATTATGTTATGTTTCAAGTTTAGTCATATAATGCTCGTGTGTACAAATCTATATGTATATTTTCTTTCTCTTAAACCCGTGCGTTTAAATCATCACTATAGTTATGCGAACTTGGATTTCCATTTTCTCTAAATATGAAAAACTTTTAGTTGTTATTTACTTATTTATATTTGATAGTTTATATGCCTATCTTTATTATTCTTTCCCAATGATCAGGTTAACCAAGTAGAATGACTGTTTATTAGAATGTTGTTGCTTTTGCTTGATTTAAGAATTTGTGTGTCTTGAGTAGATTCATTTCTTTTTCTTATTTCTATATCGCCAATTGACTATTTCGTGAGATGTCATGATCTGTGATATGAACATGCTTAAGCTTCTGATGTGTTTTTGTTGTTTTGTATATATTTTAAACAATTTGTATGTCTACGTTTTTTTATGTATCAGTCTTAATAGGTTGGTCATTATCTACATACTTGAAACGTGTTTTATATTCAATTATGTTATTTTTCAACTTTACTTGTGTACGAAGTACTTAAAAAATTTTAATTTGTTTTTTATGTACGTATTTGGAAGTTTTTGTATATATACAGTACTTACATTTTTCTATTTGATTTTGACTAATACCCGTGCGTACATAAGTCTATAAACTAGCAAAGAGATCTGGTGGCATCCTCTCTTAAAATGGTGAAAAAATTATATAGGCAATAGATGTGTTTAGAATTTTGAGTCAGTTTTCAGTTTGGAATTATTATCTAATTGACTTCAACATTTGAATTTACTAAATATTTGAAAGACAACCTTTTTGGCCCATTTGATTTGGTAGCATCATTTCTTATGATGATGAAAAAGTTATAGGGGCAATAGGTGTGTTTAAAAATTTGAGTCAGTTTTCAGTTTAAAATTATTATCTGATTGACTTCAATAGTTAAATTTACTAAATATTTGAAAGACAACCTTTTTGACCCTTTTGATCTCTTCTTTTAGCTAATGTTTTGTTCTGTTTGAGATGACATGCAACCTAATGCGATCTATTCATTACTATAGAGTCAAAGTTGACATCTCTATTGTTTCGCTTCATTTCACTATTATTATGGTTCTTAATTATGTTAAACAAAAAAAAACAATGTTGTCTAACACAAGAGTACAACTTTTGATTTTAGCATGCCTTAAAATAATGCAGAACTATATTTTAGATTGAAATTTTGTTTAAGCAACAAACTGTTATGCCTTAGTTCTATTGATATTACTGCATTATTCCATTATGGGTGTTCCATAAATTTGCAGTATTCCCTTCTTTAAACATCATGTTTCTACTAGAGTATATAAAAAAGTAATACAAAATACAAGTTTTGTTATGTATGTACTTTAAACACTTTGTGTATGTCAACTTTTTAATTTTTTTCTATAAATATGAATAGATTAGAGTCATTCAATTATCAAATATTTTTTCAATTATTTCAATTTGATACACATGTTATCGAGACAAATATCATCTCTGTCAAGAATGTTCGTGCTATTATGCATATTTCTAGAATGAAAATGATTCAAACATTTCAGTTAAGTTCCACCAAAGACATTTTAAAGTTATGAAAAATACCCTTTTAATCATGCATGATAATTTAAAAATTAGAGATGAAGATGAAACAACGGAAAAGAAAATAAAAACAATCATATCTCATTATTCTATTATAGCTTTAAGATTATCATTTTGATATATTTCAAATTTACTTTTTTAATACCCGTGTGTACACGGGTCTATAAACTAGTTACAAAATAAGATATTATTTTTTTAATACGAGAACGTGTGAAAAAAAGATATTATGGTAAAGTATCGGGTGCTTAATGATTCAAGATGTGTTTTAAGGTTGAATAATTCGGTCACATTTTTCTGTTTTATTAAGCACGGTCTTCATTCATAAGTGAGAATCAAACTCGTAAAATATTGAATGATTCAACATTTAGTACTCAATGGTTTTATACTTTTATTAAGCTGCGAACTCTCTTAAATGTGTGCAAAATGTATGATATATTAAATTCGTAGTTAAATTAGTGTAATTCTTTGGTATTTTCCAACAAAAAAGGTGTGCATGTAAACAAAACTAGAGTTAGTAGTTAAGTAATTTTTAGTAGTGAAGAATATATACCAGGATATAAAACGTGACATTTTCTAAGTGACATTTTTCGGCAAATCACGGTATAACTATATATTCGGGTGATATATTGTTTGGTTTACAAAATGATATTATATTATACATTAATAAAAAAAATCATATATTTTATATATATTAAAAGAAAATAGATTGTGACATCATCTTCCTTGATTAAAAGTGCTTTTAACAATTAAAACTGTTTAATTAATAAAAATTTTGACTTTTCATTGTTTACTTAGAGATTGTAAAATCATCTTTCTTAATTAAAGGTGACTTCACCAATCAAAACTCTTTACTTAAGCAAATTTTGAATCTTCATAGTTTCTTACGTCATGACATTCTAAACAAAAAATTGAACATGGATCATACCATTAACTGGGTAACACGAATTCTAAATAAATATGTAGTTTCAAATTTTTTGTTTGTTGTTCAATGTTCGAACCAGATTACTGAGTTTGACTATTGATATCAAAACATTACATGTATATGTTTATATGTTATGTATATATTTTTTGGTGGTTGTTTATAGTTTTTGATTCTTAATATTGTTTCAGATGTGTTGATTAATCATTAATTTTTATTAGTTTTGATAAATGGGTATGTATAATAAATTTATAATTTTGACAATTAATAATATTGTGTTGTTTTTTTATTATAGACATCTTATGTGTTTAATATGCTCTTTGTTTTTTTATGATTGTTAGATTTTGTTTTTTGTTTTAGACATTCAATTTGGTTAAAAGTTTTCACTAGACAAATATATATTTTTTATGATTATTAATGTTGTATATGGTATTCCATTTTGCTAACTAAAATTGTGAGTAGATCTTTATGATTCGTTTATATGATTTATTCGCACAATGTAAGAGTTGTTCTACAATAGCTATTAGTCATTATACCTTATGTAAAGAAAGTAAATTTTTGATATAAATATGGTCAACATATATTATGATATATTCACTTAATAAACTTTAAACTTTTCTATGGATATCCAATTTTTAATAAACTTAACCCTTTTTTATTAATTTTTTTATCACCGTATAATATTTATAAATTTTCTTTTATTATTTCTGTTTGCAGTCGTTCACATTGTATATGTTTAAAGTTACATTAAGCATTACCCTGTTTATACATGCAACCTTTCAACGAAAACGGTTTTCTCTGCTACTTTGTTTTCCAATGACGATAAAAAAACCAAGGTCAATCATTATTAAATGTTGGATTGTTTCTAATACGTTCTTCTTTTTCTCATGGTCAGTTATATATTGCGGTCTCTCAAACAAAAATTAAGAATAATTTAAAAGTTCTTATATGTGATGGAAAATGCAAACATACAAATAAAACAATAAATGTTGCACATAAAGTGGTTCTATAAAAAATATAATGACGATCTTATGTGTGAATTTCTTTTTCTAATAGATTTCTCCTTCTTTTATGCGATTTTATATCACTATTTAATTCTTATATTTTTTTATTATACAAGTTAGTACTATACACTGTAAATGTTTAAAATTTACACTATCCATCCCCTGTTTATACACATGGTATTAAACTAATATTAAATATTTATAAAACATAAATAAATTAAGAATTTAAACAATGTCGACAAATGACATCAACACCCAAACTAGCAATGGAAGCGTCTACGTGAGGGAGATGACATACGTGATGGTATAAACGGGGTATCATGATACGAATAGATATGACTGTATTCTTATACAATCCAACGATCATTATTATTACAATCAAAGATAATAAGGTCAAATCTTTATTGATTATAATTAAAAAGAATTTTAAACTGGTAAAACTAAAATAAATTTTGAATTTCAGTTTTAAATGATCTAGATTTGATAATTAAATATTTTTATCTAAATTAATAGATAAAATTATATAATAGATTTTATTAATTTAGTTTTTTTATTAATATTAGAATATTTTTAAGAAAAAAAGTAATATATTGTAACGTGTGCTACCATTAAGGATACCTACGAATGTTTGAATTTATATTTAAAAGAGTTTAGTTCATAAATATGTATACAACTTTTCACCATTTCTATTATGTGTATCAAACTTTTAAAGTTACAATTTAATGTATTGAAATTTTGAAAGTTATCATTTAGTTTATCAGACCTTGTATGGTAGATCATAATATGATGTGGCACCAGTTTAGATGACATAGCGGTGACATGATGTTGTTGTGGATGCTGATCTGTTTTTTTTCTTCTTTAAAAAATATTTCAAAATAATAATAACAATAACAATAATAAATAAAAACAAACTTATCATCGTCACCTGCGATTTGTTTTTCTCGTATGATTCTATCATGTGTGATTCTATCATCAATTTTAGTAAAAAACTGTAACACCATATTTTTAACCCAAAAATTTTCACTTTTAATTACACCGCGGTAGCGTTTTAAACATCAAAGTAATTACAACTAATTACAAACCACGGTTTGCAAAATATCAGTATTACAAAACACGGCTTGTCACAAATACATTATCAGAGTCCTAGGTGATTACTCCCCAAGCTAACCACTCTCAGCCGAGCCGCTGACTTACCAAAACCTGTAAAAAGAGTGAGAGGTGGGGGATTAGCACAAAGCTAAGTGAATGGAGTATCACAAAACAGATATATCAGCCAGAACCGCATGATATCAACAACCATAGATAAACACCCTGGGAAGACCGGCGGTTCTGCAGGAACCTACAACCAATGCCGGTCAAAGCAAAGGTTTACCGATAGTCCATTTGCTATTCCCACACACTATCATCCTCTGGTAGCAACAAATGCATCCCAAGGTCCTGATACTGCTTAGCCAATAGTAAATGAACCCAGCCCATAAGCCCAGTTGTAAACTGACTTCCCTTCCAAGATGTATACATATCACAGAATTCAACAATTAACATTCACAGTTAATTAACCAACAGATATACAATCTATCGAACAATAGTTGCAACCAA
Organism: Dittrichia graveolens; assembly: GCA_038502395.1. NCBI lineage: Eukaryota > Viridiplantae > Streptophyta > Magnoliopsida > Asterales > Asteraceae > Dittrichia > Dittrichia graveolens. Next base: position 64,752,220 of record JARJIL010000008.1, read on the forward strand.
ACCAATACAACTAATATCACCCGTGAGCAAACATCCACTCACCTCTGGTTCTCAGATATTCCACTCAGTGATCTAATGTTACTGAGCCTTGTTTGTCCCTGAGAACACAACAACCAACCATTAGTAATCAATTCATTAATATATGTATCAATCATATATTTATATCCTTTAATCAAACATAAACATGTAAGATTCACATATGAATACACATATATCACATAGCATCATACAATGCAAAACAACAAACCAAAACTGTCGGATCTCATGAGAAATCCGTCACTACCATCGAAATCCGCAACCCCTATCGGATTTCAAACATCCATCGGATTTCAAGAAATCCGATACTTCCTTCGGATTTCACTTAGTACAATCGGATTTTCCATGCTACTTGGATTTCAAACTTAGGATTTCACCCTCGGATTCAAACCATCGGATTTCGACACTAGGATTTCCCACATCCGGATTTCAAGAGTATTGGATTCTAAGTTCCGGATTTCACAACTACCGGATTCAACACCCGGTTTTCCACTCGGTTTCTACCTTTGGTTTTTCATCATCACTGTAATACCCGAATTCTTGTAAATAAATAAAAAGAATATTTTATTGGGAAATATAAGTTGTGTTGGTTTGTGCACTTAGTTATGAAATATTTTAGGTACTATGGGCTTGAATGGACAAAGAAAGTGGATTATGGACTAGATATGTGTATGTGATTGGGTTATTGAAACTATGGGCTTAGTTGTCTAATTTTGGGCTTAGGCCTTTTTGAGGGATAATATATAAGGCCAATTAGGGCACAACCCCCAACATTTCACTGTTTCATCCATTCAAACCAGAAGAATTTCCTTGTGTGTGTGTGTGCTTAAACCCACGAGCAGAGGAAAAGGAGCCATTAAGAAGTGTTGGAAACTGAAGGAATTTGCAAGGAAATCATCAGGTAATGATTCCTATCTCATTGTGCTAATGTAGCTATAAGTTTTACCTTGTTTAAATGATGTTAGCTTAAGTTTTGTTCTGGGTTTTTGAAGTTATGGGTTTATGAAGAACTAGAGAGAGAATTTATGATATGATCCTTGTTACTTGATGAAATCCAGTTAAATCTTGAAAAAAGTAACTAAATGAATGGAGAAATATTTTGGAACAAAAATAGAGTGATTTAGTTAAGTTTTGAAAGAGTTGGATTTTGGTTATGGAGGCTGGGTTTTAGAAATATCGAACTGATGAAGATGATATTGTTCCATGCGACTTTGTTATATTTCATGCGACTTTTAGATTTTGTGCCATGCGACTTTTAGATTTTGTGCCATGCGACTTATGCATAGTTTCATGCGATTTTCAATTAGCTTATGCGACTTTCGCATTGTGTTCTCATGCGACCTTTGTATGATTGACATGCGACTTACATTATGTGTCATGCGACTTTCAATTTGGCCCATGCGACTGTCGACGGTATGCCATGCGACTTACAATTGTCCATGCGACTTTCATGACTTTCATGCGACTTACCATTTGGCTCATGCGACCTTCGGATAGTAGCCACGCGACCTTAGGTTTGCATGTGACTTATGTTTTATGCCATGCGACTTTTTCATTATGAAATCCGATAGTTGAGGCCCGGACTTAGGTAAATCCGATAGTTGAGGCCCGGACTTAGGAAATCCGATGGTTGAGGTCCGGATTATGAAATCCGATAGTTTGGAACCCGTATTGTGAAATCCGACACTTGGACTCGACGCGACGCGTCGGCTTGAGGGACGCGACGCGTCCCCGGTTTTGTGGACTTTGATGATTGCATTCTGTATTGTTACGAGTATATGAGAACTTGTGTTATGTCTGTCAGACTTGTAAAAGTTGTGATAGTAGATCTGGGTTATTGCCCGGTACTGATTTGTCAGACTTGGATCAGGTGACAGTTAAAGTTAGAGGAGCCAAGTAAAGTTTAGTAAGAACTAGTGACAGCTGCCAGGTGAGTATTCTTACTTTCACACCAAACCAATGGAGAATGTGAATGTGTTATGACCGTCTGCTTCAGCAGCGGGTAGTTATGACCGTCTGCTTCGGCAGCAGGTAGTTATGACCGTCCGCTGCAGCGGCGGGTAGCATGACCGTATGCTTCGGCATCGGGTAGTTATGACCGACCACCTTGGTGGCGGGTAGAATGTGCATGTTTGGGACTATGGTGTAATGCCATAGGTTGCAGTAACTTACTCACTAAGCTTCACGCTTACCGTTGTTAATTTCTTATCTTTCAGGTCAGGACCATGGTAGAGCTCCAGGGCAGTGACGACAGCTCGCAGCCAAAATAATTTCAACTTGTTTTTGAAACTTATCTCAGTTGAACTGATGTAGACTTAAATTTGGAATTTGTAATTTACTTGTAATGTCTTTTGATACTTCCGCATTTACTCTGATATGAAATGATGTCATATTCATGTGTGTCTTGCAAAAAAAAAAATTTGGGACGTTACAATCACCACCAAAATCCGCCACCTTCATATTTCAAGAATCCGACAGCTTCATAACTTGCATACATCAACTTTCTAGTTTATACAATTCATATACAAGTTCATAGAAATGCATATAAACATGTTTAAACATGCAAGCATGCATCAAAACACCTTTATACCCCAAGAACACCAAATCCGATTACTTCAAAAAGCATAAGCATATGATGTTCACATGACGTTCACATCAAAACCGTAGCATGTTAATACTATCCAAAGCATATTAACAGGAATCAAATTAGAAACACAAACCTTTTCAACTTGGAATCACAAATCTACAATTATCAACAATCTGATTACTTTGTTCTTCCATTCTTTTGCTCTCGGTTTACACACAATTCACACACATGTAATAACTTCAATGTGAAGTAAGGCAACACATACACACGTATACATACTCAATTAGCATGAGGTGGCATTCTAAACACATGCACACACACACACATAACCGTACACGCACATACATATATCAACATATATAACATTTAATATAAGTGATTAATAATCAATTAAACATAAACCAAATCAAATTATAATTCACGCGTAACATACCCCAAGCCTACGTTTCTACTAGGCCCAATCTCAGGATGTTACAAAAACTTTTTTGATTTTCATCTGTTTGAAGGTTTTCATCAAAGTTCTATAGTACCGATATCGCACATATGCGGGTTTCGGTCTTCATCTTTATCAAAGGTTTCCTATTACGTTTCATATGGGTTTCGATCTCCATCTGCGATACAATAGATGGTTTCATTCACCTTCATTCTGAGGTAAGTTTAGGGTTTTTTTATTTTGGATTGAAATGAATGGCGATTGTTCTACGAGAATCTTCGTCTAAAGATTTTAGGGTTTTTACTTTGCGTTTGCTTTTCTTGAATGGAGATTGTTCTAAAATCATCTTCGTTTGTTCGATTTTAGGGTTTTCATTTTGGGTTTAGTTTTCTTAAATGGCGATTGTTCCACAAGCATCTTCATCTGTTCGATTTTAGGGTTTTCGTTTTGTAGTCAATGTAGCTTGGGCAAAACTGATTGCTTTATTTAAGGAGAATCTATGGCAACATGAGAAGTTTTCGATTTTAGGGTTCTTGTTCTTCTTGGTTCAATTCCAAGTATGTGATTTGTTTAAATTTGAATTCTTGATGGTTTCTTCATCTGTATGTTTGGTTTCTTCAAATCCGAGTTCTTGATGGTTTGCAATTCCAGCTTGTTGCAATTAATAACACAAACAGAGTTCTTGATGAGTTTAAATTTGTATGTTTGGTTTGATTTTCAACTTGTTGTAAACTTCCGATTTATGGTTAAGATTTGAGTTCTTGTGTTTATGTATATACCATCTTCTTCATTTTTTTTCTTTAGGTAATAAAGAATTATTGATGTGGTTATGAATTACTGATGTGACTTTAAATAAACAAAAAATAGAAAATTAGCGGCTAGGTAAACGGATACAGAAAATGATAACTTTGAAAGTACTATATACATAATAATAAAATTTGACAAGTTACGATAAATATTAATAAACTAAACCCCGTTTAAAAAGCAAATTTCATTTGATTCTTGACAAATGGGTTCCAACAAAATCAGGATTACTTTATTATGAAAATATTTCTTTTTAGGAAACTATTATAAATACCCATGCTTTTAAATCAACCACTCCCATTTTTCATAAGTTATTTATGTGGAACATTTATGTTTGCCAAATTTAGTTAATTAGTTTACATAGGTTAGGTAAAATAAGTTATTGATTTATAAATTCAAATCAATCAAATTATGTATGAGAAAAAAATCATTCAGCCCGAATTGACTTGAAACCAGATTTATTTACATTTTTTGGTCGGTTCTTAGTACCTATATTTGAATATTTATCTTATTTCGGTTTTCGATTCCATGAGTTTCAGTTTATTACCCAGAACTGATAGAACCGAACCAAAATTGAAACCTATTAGTAACAAACGGTTTAGTCCTCTATTCTTACGTTGGTGCGTTTTCAGTTTCGGTTTTTTCCGGTTCGATTCGGTTTTGGAACCGAGCTCATTCCTCCATCTCCATCATATCTTCATGTTTTAAAGTATTATAAATTTTTATATTTTTTATTGTTATCTTTAGTAAAGTTTAAACTCAATCTATTAATTAGAAGTGGCAAATTCTTCTAATTATCTTTCCAATTACTTTGATAGTATATACTTTAAAGAAGTCATAAAATTACAAAACCCAAAATCTCGATAGTGATTCCATTATTCAAATTCACGCTGTCTCGAGGTGAAAAAAAAACAAACAAACAAAGAAGTAATGATTGTTGGGTAAAGGTTATGTAACACTTCATAATTCAAGCTTATAGTTTAGATTAGTAACTTTAATTAAAGTCAACTTAAAATTATGATAGAAGGTACAAATAGTGTACAACTTTGAACTTAATTAATTATAAGGTGCTTTAACATTTATCTTTTTATTCATATGAGATGAGTTTGTATAAACTCCGTCACTTGTTCTCTTGATGGAAGTATAGAGATCACATACATTGAATCTACAATAAAGGTCGAGTGATCAAACGGTAATGCATGTCTTTAGTTTGGGTCATGTGATATATCACCAGCCTTCATGTTGACCATGTGAAAGTTGGTGAGGAACTCTTAGGGTGGATTATTCAAAAGTTCCTCTACTTAATAACTTGACCTCCACATTAGGTCAACCTACTTAAAAACCAAACACTAAGGTGACGTTTATTTCGCAAAATATTTCTAAAATAATTAAAATCTGTCAGAAATTGAAATTTAAATCTATGATCCGTTTGGTTGGCAGGAAATGAAATTGAAATTTGGTTTTAGTAATATAAAATGACAGAATTGCCCTTTTTGTTTTTTTACTTATTTAGTTTGTTTTATAACTTTTATGTAAAACTATATTATACAAATTATAAAAATATTAAAATTTCATTTTATTAATAAGGCATCCAAAAGCGATAAGTTATGAAAATCACGCTAATAAACATCATAAGTTAAAATCATTACAATACACATCCGCATAAATTCAAAGTATCGTTAGTCTTAAATCATCACCCTCACAAATTACCAGTTTCACATTGTAAGTCTAACAGATTTAACATTGTGGAGGAAGGCAGAGAGAGAAGGGAGACTCATCCGAGGCTGAGGCGAAAGGCAGTGACTGTGGAGGAAGGCGGCGACATAACGTCGAAATCTGGCGGCGCAACTGATGAATAAGATGTTGTGGTGTAAGGTCTGGAGGCGGTGACGGAGGAAGGTTGCGGCGGAGGAAGGCAACGGAAGAGGGTTTGGAGGCGGTGACGGAGGAAGGCTGCGACGAAGGGTCTAGAAGCTACAGAGGGTTTTAAGGTGGCGACTGAGGGTCTCGAGGCATCAGAGGAGGAACGCCGTAGAGGAGGGTTTGGAGGCGACGGTTGAAGGTTTAGAGGCGGCGGAGGAGAAAGGCCATAGGGGAGGGGCTGGAGGCGGCGGTGGAGGAAAGCCCCCGAGGAGGGTCTGGAGGCGGCGGTGGAGGAAAGCCCCCGAGGAGGGTCTGGATGCGGCGACAGAGGAAGGTTGCGGTGGAGGGTCTCGAGGTGGATGAAGAAGTTGTCGGTGTTTAGAGAGTAGAGTCAGCTCATGTGTTATATCGATGGAATGAGATAGATATATTAGGTTATAGAGATGTTTAAGGGTAAAAAGGTAATAATATTTCACATTCCCTCGTTCAAATGATCTAAAAAATATCCCTCAATCTATTGTGGGATTCACTTTCCCTCGTTTGATGGATTTTAATTCCTTCATAATTTTAAGAATTACAGCCAACCAAACGCTACCTAAGAGAATCATATTTCTAGTGATATATATATATATATATATATATATATATATATATATATATATATATATATATATATATATATATGCACACTAGCATCTTACCCGCGTAATGCGGCGACGATAACTAATTCATCCTCGATAACATATCTGTTTTCGGTAACGTAGAGTATGGTATACACACAATATGATGACGATAAATAATTTTCATTTGAAGTATGTCCATTTTGTTTCCTTCTTTTCCTTTTTACTTATTTCTTTATTATTTATCAACTTTTTCGTTAATTTCTAAAATAACCTTTGAAAAACAATAAAATAAGAAAAAAAAACAATCTCTACTTATAAAATAAGATAATAAAAACATATCAATGACTTGGTGAATTGTGTTGATTTGAATGAGAAATTGTGTAGGTATGAGATAATATATTAGTGGTTGGGTTGACGTATTTTAAAAAATGTAAAAATATTTAAGACTATATTAGTAATTTTCTATTACTTAAAATTTAATAGTTTAAGTAAAATAATATTAAATATTTTATAAATTAAACTTTTTATTTTACTTATATGAGTGTTTATAAATTCGGTTACATGTTATCAATTTTATGAGTTTTAGTTATACGAATTTTCTAATACTTCAATTAAATTATTTGGTATATGATATAATATTTAAAATAATATTTCTATGGAGGTTTTTTATTCAATTTTTAATTTGTGTAATATCTTATAGGTTGAAATTTAATTTGTATTGAGTTGACATTTTTAAACATTATTTTTATAGAAAGTTTAGCTATTAAAATGGTATTCAATAGTTTCCTTTTAAGATTTAAATAAGGGGTAAGTTAGTAATATCAAATGACTTAAAATTTAAGAGATTAAGACATTTAGGAGAGAGAGTGTTAAATGTTTTATATATTAGTATAGATATATATATATATATATATATATACACTCACACAAACAAACAAAAAGAATAATTCAACTACTGATTGTTTTATTTAATATAATGCATGGATATAATACAAACTTCTTCATATATATATATATATATATATATATATATATATATATATATATACCTTCTATATAAAAAGAACTCTAACCCTTAAAAATCAACACGTGTTTACCGAATAGGTTGATACTATTCAGCATGCTTGTCTCACCTTTTTCAATTTTTTCCATCTTCACACGTCAATGTGACACTGTCTTTGCTTCACCTGCTCTGTTCTTTCCATCTTCATACGCCATCCTTGAGAACTAACCATTCTTGTCTGCTTTCTGCATCTTCATGCTGCGTTATCTATAAAAAATTCCAGGTAAATTCTTATTTCATTCATCTGCTTTATAATTGTATAAAGCTTCTTGCAAGAGTTCTGTTTCATAATCGATTGGAGACCCATCAATTTTTTGGGTTTTTGTTCAAAAATGACTCTTAGCCGACCACCCTTCGATGCTATGATCTTCATTATCCTTTTCTACGCCACTATGTTTATCGATCTTGTACTTCAAAGTATGCTATCCTCTGCAATAATAGCTATACCGTTCTTCCCCTTCAATTTAACAATGTTTTTCTTTCTTTTGGTAAGTTTGATATATGTTTTGTGGTTTCATAACAAGTGTTAGATATGGTGCATATCAGGTGTTCGATAAAATGCATGAATGAGCTGTTCTATAAATTTTAAAACATTATAGAACCCTATGCGCTATGTATATACTATTTACCACTCTTTTATGAATTCAGGTTATTTGAAGCGGTTATGTTCAGGTTATACGTGGTTTAAATTGGCTTGAGCCAAGATGACCCGTTGTCTTTGGCCTTTATTTGTTGAGTTGGCTCGAGCCAATACTGATCTAGATACATAAGAGTCATTTTATTCGATACAATAGACAATCTTTGTAAGGTATGAAATTATGTTGATGTTCTGTTTGGCTTTGTGAATTGAATTGTGTATGGAGATTATAGAAGATTTTATTTGAAGAAAAAGAACTTATATGAGTATTCCATAATTTGTTGTCATTGTTAGCCATGATAGTTCTTTTACTTTGGTGCAGGTAAATGAAGATTTTCAAACTGTGAGTTTATATGTGAAGACTATAACATATCTAATTCGGAGGTAAGAATAAGACTCTCTTTTTAAAGTAGCTATTCCTAATAATCATGACAATTCTTGATCACACCATATTTCCTCATTTATTAATAGACCTTCAAATAGCTTTAAACTACTTATTTTTGTTTGTAGACATCACATATTAGATATGGCAATTGTAGAAATTTTTTGATCACCAATTGTTCGATGAAAAGTAAGATGAGTTTGTAACCTAACAATTTGTGATTCGATAATAGGATGTCTGTTTTATCCTACCTAAAACGATGTTGTTCAAAGTTAAAGTTAGGAGTTACGACACATAAATAGAAATTAACCTCAATGTTTCAGTATGGAGCGACAGTAAATGTAATATGGGACCAAAGTACCAATATGAGTTTAGTTAATTATGATCTTAATTATGTTATTTTAGTTCTGTTTATTTTGATTGATTTTTAATTGACCGATTAGTGATTTTAGCCTATTAAATCGGATAATTAAAGTACCAAATTAGCACGTTTCTTATAACTAAAATTAGTTGGATTGTTAATCGTTCATGTATTTATAAATTTTGTCTAACTAAAAGTCTGTATAGAACAAATATGTGTTTTGAATTATATTGATATAAGTTTTTAGTTTAGATTAAATTGACAAGTGATAATCATAAGAAACCCTTTTCATTCATTCTTATTTTAAATAATGGGAAATCAAGCAAGTTGGATCAGCACTTTGAAAAAGAAGTGAATGACATCCGTTTGTATGATTTTTCATGTTTTACACCGCCAACAATGTATATGCTTGCATTTCCTTCTATAGCTTCATCAAAGACTTTGACATAATTTTGATGCCATGAAGTTCTGTATTTTCGTATGAGGAAATTAGTGAAGCTTTTGTTTTCTATTTTGCCAAATTTTTGTTCTTTTGTTTTTGTGTATGGATTTCTGGACATGAACCAATGACTGAAATTTTTTTAAATAGAAGCAAAGATGAGTGGTCTTTTTTCTTATTCGCTCTTTATGTTTTTCCTAATTTCTTCGGATGTGTATCCTATATTCCTATCTGTAGAATAGCATGTTTCAGCATAACAATCCTGGTCTCTTTAACGAGTAGACTTCTCTTAGTTTTAATCTAATTTGTTAATTGTGTTATTCATAACAACAATTGCTTCTATTTTACATGCAATTTTTATCATGATACTATCTATTCTATTTTTAATATGCTTACTATGCTGACCAAAGTATCTTATTGCATGCATAATTTGGTTGATTCAGACTTGAACCATCACTCACTCTTTAAATTACTATAATTCATAAGCCACCATTTATGCATTATATATCTGGGATTAAAAGGAGATTGTCAGTTGAATGTCATCATTTACTTGATGAATATAGTGGGTTTTTAAGATTAAAATTGTAAACAACATGATCTTAACGTCATTTTACTAACTTCCTTATGGTTTTTTCTAGGTGAGTTCATATTTGGTTTGATGGCTAACATAGTGAGTTTGTTGAATTGTTGGAGTTGGTGCTTGATTTATAACAACCATTGTCCCTTAGGACAAAAAAAGTGAAACCAACACCCTTTTCTCTGTTCATTTTTCATCCAAGTAGACCGTAATCAACACTAATTGTGTTGCTTTGAAACTTATCTTAACAACTAGGGAGATACACACAATCAGTAGCATTTTGAGAACACTGTATCACGTGAGACCTACAACTACAATAATAAAAGACTAGAATGGACATATTTTAAAAAAACTACCTAAATGAAAACATGCTGAATGGGTCAAATAAATGAGTAACTTTTAGTAGTAAAAATGGTTGTTCGAAAGGTTAAATTTGTGTGTAATGGGTTATTCAAGGTTATGTAGAAATTACTATGTATAATGTAAATACAATAATATATGTTTATTAATTGCAAGTGTGCAGCAAAATTGTCATCACTCAACTGTAATGAAACACTTGATGTAATATGTTTAGAGACAATACTCTAAATTCTAAAATAGACATGTAGCTTCTTAACAATTCATTTCTTGCATCAAATTCTTACATGCATCTTTAATATGATCTATGTTAGTTCTAATATAATTAGCTCTATATGTATATATTTAAGTTCAACTATGATTGGATTTGACGTGGTGAGTAGTTCATAATGCTATGGTTGGTTATAATCATTATTGAGCTAAGTATGATTTCTTTTAAGTTTGCATAGATAATGGTTATATTCTTGCAGTAGATAATGATGTACCCGTTTTATGGGGTGAAAGTATATAAACGGTAATTCAGGATGACGATACTGGATTCTTTGTCCCAAACATGATTGCAATATGGTCAAGATCTGGTGCTTTACTAATTCGGATGCAACTTCTCTGTTGTTAAAAAGGTACATCATCTACACTCTTTGAACTTTGGCTAATAGCAAGTTTTTGCAAGGCAAGTTTAATTTATGTTATGGTTATAGTTAATTGGCTAAATCTTGCTATATAGTTTTTCATTCTTGATTATAAAGAGTAAATGTTATATTTTAATTTAGTCATTTCAAAATGTATGACATAAATTCCCCTCACAACGCGCGGGTTTCATTTCCTCGTTTGCATACATAGTTACATACCATAAAAACAAAGACCTTCTTACATTGTTTCGTGGTACTTTGCAGTGATCTGCTGAGATATTATCAGTCAAAAGGTGGTATAAGTATCCCTTGACAGTTCTCGATTTCTATACTAAATGTATAAGTATATTTTATACTACATTTAGTTAGTTTGATACCAGGTATGATCTCCTTAAAGTAGTTGTATTTTATACTTCATTAAGGTAATGTAAATGCATCCTTTTTACCCTAAGTCTTTGCTTAGAAAATTCAATTGGTCATTCCGATTTGCCAAGTATGAAATGGAATAGAAACAAAAACGTTGTGGGCTGTGCGTAGCACAGCCTACAGAACTTACTAGTATATATATATATATATATATATTATATAATGCATGGATATAGGTATGTGTATTCATTTTTATAGTAAAATATCATCAAGAAAATAATTTATTGTAATATTTTATAATATGTTTAGTTGGCGTAGTCTTGTTCCTAGTTTAGCCAACAACGTCCACCTAAATAGCATTGGAAGTGACTAGTTTCAACCTCTACAGTTGATTAATTTGATATTAATGTATTTTTAATAATCTTTGAATTCATTGTAAATAGTGTTTTATCGGGTTTTAAAAAATATATATAATAATAAATTTGGATTTCATATGCCTGGTTGGTAAAATTAGGCTACAGCATCTTTAATTCATACAATTTTAAAAGAGTTTAATTGATTGACATGTCTGCATTCTATTATTTATATAACTTTACTCTTTAACCTTCATAGTTTATTAAATTATACAAAGTTTAATAAATTTTTATATCAGCATCATATATATAATTTTACAAAAATATTTTAAAACTTTAAAAAATACTACATTAAAAATATGAAAGTAAAATTACATTAAATAAAAATTACGTGACTAAACACATTAATTTTACACATATCAGAAGTTTCAAAAGGATAGGAAAAAACATATAAAGGTACACAAAAACCCTTGTTGAAATGTGATAATAAAGTTGAATTTCATTAAGTGAGAAACAATCTCTCAATTAAAATACAAAAAGTCTAGTTTAAAAATAAATTCGAATAAGTATTGATTACATGGGATTAGGGTAAGCAGATAGAAGCTGAATAAACGATAGTGCCTTTCAACTATCGTTTGATTATTAGGATCTCCCGATGGGTGGAAATTGGAGATACATTTTTGTAATCTGAGCTTAATCAGACAATCGTCTTACTTCTTGAAAGCCAAAGTTGCTTTTAATTGAGTTAGACTTACACTTGTCAAAGGTAAAAGGTCCTAACAGAGGATGCTTGGAGATGGAAATTTGATCCTAACGGAGTGTTTTCACTTAAATCTTTGAGATTAATTATTGATAACATTTCTAACTCCCCCTTTGCAGGTACTACTTTTTGGAATAAATGGCTACTCTCGCGTGTGAACTGTTTTGTATGAAAACTCATCTTGAAACGTATTCCCACCCGTCTCAATCTGAATTTCAAGGGAGTAACTTTACCATCAGTTGTGTGCCTGATTTGTGCTAGGGATATGGAGACAGTGGAGCACCTCTTTTATGATTGCAGTGAAGTTAAAAAGGTATGGTCATGGCTCGTTATCTGGTGCAAGATTGATGAAAGGCGCCACAATTCTCTAGAGCAACTTATGTTCAATTTAATGGATAATGACAAATCGGAGAAAAGAAGAAACATGTTGGAGGCTGCAGTTGAATGTGTGTTGTGGTTCATTTGAAAATCTCATAAAATAATCTTGTTTTTAATGGGAAAAGATTCTCACATCTAGTGGTGGAAGATGAGATTCAGGCTTCGTTTTATACTTTGTTAAAATATAGAGCTAAGTGTAACTCTCTTATTTAGTTAATTTAGTGTTGTAACCTCACTTTTTTTCTTTTAAATGTTGCAGCTCTTTTCTAGCACCTTGCTAGAGGATTAATAAAATTTTAGGTTATCTAGTCAAGGGTGATGACCGAGCCGAAGCTCTTGTTTAGGTAATTCTTTTCTTGCTATTCAAAAAAAAGGTAAAAGGTCCATTAATCATTAATGAGCCTTCCTATTTATATGTTTTTTTTATTTCAAACTCCAATTTCGGTTACTAACGAAACGAAGTAACAAGGCAGAGTCCATAGAAGAAAATTTTCTAGGATCATACTGACGAAGGGAAGAAATTGCATTGAATTAGCGCAAGACAAAATATTGCTAGGTGATTATATTTGGAGTTTTGTAAATCTAAATTGACCTCTTGTGGTGTTATCCCTATATATAATTCTATGATCTGTACTAAAAAGCGTAATTGATTAATGTAACGTTTCTATTATTTAAGATAAATAAGATCCAAATAGTAGCACCCGATTTTAGTAAACATAAAAATCAAGGGGCTAAGAGTTGGTTGCCACAAATTCAAGAATCTTGGGTTACTTAACAAATGAAAGTAAAGGTTATTTTTTGCCGAAACAAATGCTTATGAAAAAAAAGTAGCTACTGCTTTGTACATAACATCTTTGAGTTTCTTAATATCTCACCGTTACTTTTCAAAGAAATAAAAGTTTAAAAACTTTTCAACTGAACTTTTGTTTTAAAGTTTTTTCTTTTGAAATAAAATATTTTAACTCTATATTCAAACAAAACTAGAAGTTTTTTGTTCACAACAAAATGCTTCCGGATTAAAAACTTTGTACCAATCACATCGAATGTAGTTTACGAGATTAGCATAAAACGCCATTTATATAGTTTGTATATGTCGATGAAAGTAGTATGTTGCTAAAAGTGGATCTTGAGGCATGGGGAAAGGAACTATTGCTTGTCTGGAACCTAATAAAACTCTACAAAACAAAGCACTGTTAGCTTGTCATGAGGGTCGAGTCTTACGACCTAGCTCCAGTGTAAAAGTAAGATACTGGGTATATCGAAACAGGTAGAAGGGAGGAGGAGACTATTTTTGTAGTTCTATCCATATATGAGGGTGTATGCTATTGTTTATAGTTGGTTCACTATGTCCCTTTATTGGTCAATTTTTCTACCTATCCGGTCTAAATATTGCTAGTCAATGTTAACCTTTTACCATGATCTTTATTGTTTATACCTTATTTAGAGGAATGTTTCAGGATGTTTTACGAGGTACAACTAATGGATCATAAGTTATACTTTTAGGAACTGTTCCTTCCTGTAGTGGGATCTATCGGTCAACCTCTATAAGGTCCGGCTGAAACTATGCACCATATACACTATCATAGTGTTTGTTTATGACACCCACTCCTTCATACCTACAAAAATAAGATCTATGTTTGTTTAGTGATATATAAACTTAGAAAAATTCTAAGCCATCGTATTAAAATTTTCTACTTTATCCTCATACCTCCTTAATTATTTACATATGTAATTTAATAATTCTTTTTCTGCATCTCATCTCCACATGTCAGGATCTTGTGAGTAAAAAAAATAAGTATGGATACAAATTAGAAGGATAAATAACCTCTGAACAACTTAATAAATCAATCCAAAAAAAGCAAATCCATTTAATATCTAACATATGCTTTAAATATTTATTCTAATTATTTTTCTTTTTAAAATCTATCATGTAGAAGAAAAGAAATTCTTAAGCCTTTTTTTAAAACACAAATGATACGTTTAGTAAGTATGTTACTTCAATAATACCATTTATACCTTGTCACAAGACATTATTGGTGTAAGAAAAGGAGATGATAAGACAAAGATATGTGCTTTTGTCCTAATAAAATATAATTACAAAAGCATCATGTTACTTTTTTACAAAGATTTCATAATTAACTAGATTTCAATAATTTATATAAATAATTAAAGCGGAATATTTGGCACACTTAACCACAAGCAAGACAATGGAAGGACATAATTGAATATCACATGCTTCACCCTCTTTTGGTTGAGCCTTTGAGTGGATATTTGAGTGTATTTTCTTTCATGCCTTCATTACTATTATCACATTTTTAACCCTAACTCTATCATTATGTGTTACATAGTTTTATTTTGAAAAAAAGTAAGTTTTTTTTTTAAAAAAAAGTTGTTCTTTTATAAGGTTTTTAAGGATAGAAGAGAGAGGATTTAAATGAAAAACGTTATTAACTTTCTTCTCTTCAATTTCCTTTCAAAAGTAGGAAATTTTTAATGGGAAGTAAATGAAAAGTTTCATATTTTTTTATTAGTGATTAAAGTACTCATAATAATAAATAATAATTTTAGAAAATAAAGTTATTATTATAATATAACTTTTTTTATTTATCTTCAGCTCAAAAACATAAAATAAAAACAATACTTTTTCTTTGAAAAACTTAAACTACTATTATTTCTCTTATTTTCAAGACTTTTTCTCTTTCTATAAATAAATATTATTAGTTTTAATACAGAAATCAGACAATCTAATAAAAATATATTCTTATGTATAAAAAAAATTCTAATTTTTTTTTTGATAATCATCTTCTCAATAATAATAACAATTTATAGAATTCTAAACTTTCACTCGAATAAATAATTTTCACTGGCGATAATAACCCTTGAAAGACATTTTTAACATAAGCATCGAATTTTCAAATACTCTTCATTGGTGATGCTCTCAAATATAGATCGATTAAAAAGCATATTTTCAGATTTTTTTGTAAAAGAATATTTTCTATCAATAGAGGGTTGAATCCGTCGAAGAAGACGAACTTACCCTTAGGTGGGTCGGACATCGTTAATGAAAAATCGAGCTTGGAAGGAGGTTAAATTTGCCCATGATTAAAATTAAAAAGAGACGCAGGGGGTTGGGTTTTTTACTTTTTTTTTAAATCAAAATAATATTTTAATTTAATAGCAATTTAATTAATTAAACATTTAGCAAGTATGAATGATGTGTAATTGTTAATATCAATTATGGTATTAACACGATCAATAACAAATAACCTTATATACAAAACCTACATAACTATCTCAGTCATTAGATTTGAGTGATAAATAGTTTAGATTATTACTGTATATTCGACTTGTTTCAACTGCATATTTGGTCAGAAATTTCATATTTGATTTAGATAAAATGTATATTCGGTTGTAATCTCAACTATTGATCATTTATATATAATTGCTTGGATTGTTTTTGTATATAAGGTTGGTTCTGTACTAAAACTTACCCTAACATGTTATAACATATTTAGGAGCCATTTTCATTTTCCAAAAGGTAAAAAAGTAAAAACAAGTTAAAAGTGAATTATTAAGTTCTAAATCATGTAAAAGTTTGAAAATAGTTGTTATACTGCTATTATCTGTAGTCTTAATGAATTACAGAGGATAAAGAATTAATAGATAAATGAACATTTTTCTTACAACACTTTTGTGGATTGAAGCCATAGTTTCACCTAGTTTGATTCTTTCCTTGCTTGTAAAATCAAGTAAACTATTTTGTGCGGTTTGTTACACTACTATCTACTCCATACGAGGATGAAGGAATAAAATTATGTTTGCCCCATTCGACAACCATGAGAAGATCAAGCACTAAGATCTATTCCTTCAAAATTGACAAAAAAAAAAAAAAAAAACTCATTTGGATTTAAAAAACATGTCCAGGAAACTTGATTTCTGTTGGCACATTTGCGCTACAAGCCCTTGGTCTGTTGATTATGGTTAGCTTGTATTCTCTAGTGTCATCGTTTGTGATATGCAAATGCCCCTTTAAAAGGCTTCCACTTGAAACCTCCTTCAATAAATGTTGTTGATCTTCGAAAAAAACTATCTTAAATGCTTTAGTTATTTCTTATATACACACATACACAACACACTAATTATATTATATATACTAATATTTATTAGAAAGTTATGAACAATTATTTCCTGATTAATGATCATATATTTATTATTCTAAATTCTAAACAAACTGATACTCTAACATAACGGTAAGTCTTTGTCAAACGTATGATTGCGAACAAGAGGTCTCGCGTTGGAAACTATCTTTCTAAATTTTATTTCATCGTTGGCCTTTTTTACGACGCGTCTTTTTTTTTGTTTAGTTCATTAAAATATATCCAACTTGTCACGTTTTTGCTATTGTGTGTATCGTACCTTAAAATTTTCTATTGTATGTATTAAAATATCTATTGTATGTACTAAACTTATACATTTTTTACTCTTTTATATAATCAAAATACATACAATAATAACAAATTTTAAGTTTGATGCACACAATAGAAAGTTGTAAAGTTCGACACACAATAACAAAACATGACAACTTCGATAACTAAACCCTTTTTCTTTCCCAAAAGTTGATGTTGCTATTTCATTTTAGGAATGCGATGACAATAATATTTACATTTATTATTATATTATAATATATTTAGTTTTATTGTTACTTTTTCCTTTTAAAATATAATGTTTAGTACATATATAAATATATATTCGAAAATATATTTTTTAGCTTCACGGTTAGGTAAATATATAAATAACCAAATACCCTATTAATAAGTCATTAATAATATTATATATATATATATATATATATTATATTCCATGAATATATGACAGAAGAAAAACTTTATATCCTCCTTTTTTTTAACAAGAAAGGATATATTAAAATTAGAGTTCCGATATGGTACAAAGTTATAACTTACAAAGTATCTAAAATAGTGATAACGGATACAACACCGAGACATAATGAAATAAGGATTTCACTAAATTTTTTTCCTTATTGTCATGCTTGATTTTAACTATCTTAATCTAATAATTAAGAGAATAAAGTAACAAGATATTGTAAGATGATATAAAATCTTTCATGGGTGTGCTTATTTGGACCCCTTGTTAGTTTAAATTGACCCAATGTGATATTTATTCTGGATTAAAAACTGTAATTAATTGATATAAAATATTTTGTATAGGAGAAGAAGGGAGTCAAAATAATAACATCCATCTTTTATTTAAAAAATAATTTTATATCCTTTTACAAAATCTTCTTGCTCACCATATCATTATTTTTATGGGTAAGAGGATGAAGTAGAATTATATTACACTAGTAATAGAATTTTTTGATAAAAAATCAGGTTGTTATTCTTTACATTCTTCTACTAATAATACTAATATGCTATCATAAGTTATTTAATCTAGGTTTAGTTTTTTTTTAAACAACTTCGCCTCAGCGGTAGTGGCACGTGATTAAAACCGGTTGATCTAATCCGGGCCCCGGTTTCAAACCACTCCAACTACACCCCCTAGTTAATTCGGTAGGTCTGCTTTCACCAACGAGAAAGTGACCCTCATCTACTCCTAGGAAGAAACCCTCCAGAGAGACTCAAACCTAAGACCTCTCCTTTACTAAAAAAACTCTCTTACTACCAGAGCAAACCCTTTGGTTTCTAGGTTTAGTTGACGCATAAACAACCGTAGAAGTCATGGATTACACCCAATAGAAACTTACACATATATAGATTAAGATGCAAATAAAAAATAATGGCAACAGAGTCAACTTAGTAGAAGACTGAAGACTGACGTTTTCAACGATGTTTCTTGTCTGCACTATAACTTGGTCATCATGCGTCACTCTCTCTTCCCAACAAAATAACTGCACAAGCCACAACACTTGAGTTTATACTACACATGCATGCTCAACAAAACCTTGCATTCGGTCATATATCCCGTATTGTATTGTTTTCTTTGTTCTTTCCTTTTTCCTTTATATAGAAAAATTTTCACCCTCTTAACACTTCCACGTCGTTTTACAAAATTATCTTCTTATATAAATAAAGGTTAACATTAACAACATCTTCTAATAACAATAATAATAATCTTCTAATATAAATAAAAGATTAATTTGATAAAATTTATTACATGATTCGAATCATTTATTTAAAAAATATTTAATCTTTACTATTCATTTATTTAAAATCAAAAAATCAATTTTAACTTTTTAGAGTCAAAATTATTAGAGATAATTTCATATATGCCCTTATTAAATCATATTTGACCATCTTAATTTACAAATATCATATTTATCCTTTATAATATTTCAAAATATCATAATTAACCAAATTCTTAGTTTTATTATTCTAAAATATTTTATAATCATTTTAAATACTTTTTAATTATAACCAATAACGTTTAACTTAATTATCTTTAACTGTAACAATAATGATTGATGATTTATATAAGAAATACAATCACATCTCTTCATATCAAGATACCACGTTTCTGCCGTCAAGTCTGCACTTCCACTCGCGTCGATGTTTCCACTTCTGGTTAGAGTGTTGATGCGGTACGTCGTCATTTTTAAATTCTCATTTAATTCGCGTTTTATTATTAATTAATACGTTTTTATTAATGTTTACAATTTATTATTGTTTAAACCAACCCGTGTATCACACGAGAATTTAGTCTAGTATAATATAAATAAAAGACTAACCTTCATCAATTTAATTAGAAAATCTTGATCCTTCATTTAAAAAAAATTAAATCATATCAATTTATTTTATTAAAATTGAATGTCTAATTTTGACTTTTAGTAATCAAAGTTGAAAACTCAATTTTTAAAATTTAATTTTAATATGAGATAGTAAAATAAATATTATTCAAATTTTAAAATAAATATTAAAATATTTATGTACATATTAAAAAAAAATTAAACTCGCACTTTAATGAATATTCAAACTTTTAGGAATAAATATTCACTACACATTATTATTTAATTTATGTTAGAATTATTATCTAATTTCAATCTTTTAATCCACTACATTAATTTAGGAATAAATATTCAAGTTTTTTTTATCATTTACAATTATTATATGATACAAATCTTACCGTAATTAAATTTTACATTACTTTTAAAGTTGTCATCAATTTTCTTTTGTTAGTACAAAACAATTATATATTATAAAATAACTATTTTATGATTGATGACAACTTTAAAAGTAATAACAATTCGAGTCATTGATTTAAATAAAATCGTAATGATCAACCGTAATTTAATTTTACATTAGATTTAAACTAGTAGTATTTGATTTAAATAAAATCGTAATGATCAAATCTAAATAATAAATTAAATAACAATTCGAGTCATTGATTTAAATGAAATCGTCTGTGTTATTAGATATAGTAAGATAAATAAAAACCGATTTAGTATAGGATATGATAAGGTGCATATATCGTTTAATAATTGAGTAAATTGCTTTGTCCTTTCATCTATAACAGGTTAAAAAATACGTAACACACATACTTGAATTTCAAGTATGTCTCTCGGTTGCTGCATCTATCTTGCTCAAATATGGTCCTTACATGGAAGTGACATATATGATATTTAATAGTCTGGCAGGAGTGCTTAGAATGTTTTTTTACCTTTTAAACCAATGGGATGGAGACCTGGATCAAAACGTACCAAAAATGAAATCAAATCGAGCAAGTACGTAGCTATCACGAGGACCATCACTGCCCTTAAATCAAAACAAAAAAACATGGCGTTTTCCTCTGCATGTATTGGTGATTTGAAGATCTGGTTCCTGTAAAATCACATGTTATGAAGGAAAATCACACATCCAGATATTGCAAGTGATGGAGGTGAAGGAAAATCACGCAGACTAGAGATTCAAGGTTCATTCAAAACACGAATAAAGCAAAATCCTAATCAGGTGAGGCGGTGCATGTAATATTCGTAATTCCCTAAATGTAATAGAAATTCTAAATAATAAAGTTTCAAGTATATATCTTTTTTTATGGGCCTTTAAGTTATATAAAAACAAGTAAGTGACCATAAGTGAACATTGAGGAGAGAAAAGGGTATTTAAACTCAAATGGGGGCACAAAGCCCAAGAAATTTGCATTGGCCGTTCATTGAATGTGTGTTTTGGGTGTTTGTGTGTGCTGTGCATGAGGGCCGAGAAGAGTAGGGGCAGATCGATCTCCATCATTTGTGCATCGGATCAATCATGTAATGTTCCTTATGCTATTGTGATTATGTAGATATAGACTTTTCAGTTTTTTAATAAGGATTGAAAGGGTTTTGAATTGATTTTATGGGTATTTGAAACCTTCAAGCGAGACCGAGAGAAAAAGGTTGTGTAGAATCCTTAAAACTTTATGAAATTATAATTAACTTGGTAGGGTTTGCTTAAATGGTGTTTAGAACGCTTCGTAATTTGAATCATGTGATTTGGTTGAGTATTGGTTGAGATTGAATGTGGAAAGCATCGTCTGTAAGTTATGAATCACGATATTTATGGGGATGAATCGCCAACCTTGGGGAATAGCCAAGTTTTTGTTGATTGAATAACCAAATTTTTGTTGATTGAATAGCCAAGTGTTAAGTAATGGACCACCAAGTGGAGTTGAGTCCTTAAAGGATTCCTTGGATTGCCAAGTGCTATGATGCACTGGATCACCAAGTGCATTGTAGCCCTGGATTGCCAAGTGCATTATAGTATTGAATCGCCAAGTGGGACTCACAGTTAGATCACTAAGTGCAATATGTGTTGGATCGCCAACCATGTTTAGTACTTAGAATTTTGAGGGTCTTCGTAAGGAGTCAGTGTTAATAGAGTATGAAACTCTAGTAGATGATTAATATTGTGGAAACCTTACTTGTAGGTTATTACCGGTAGACACGAATCCTTCGGATACTGTTGATTATGCTGGTAATTATTGTTTTAAGTTGTAGGAAGGTGAGTTACACTGACTTACTCATTATTCTAGTGTGAATGTATTTTTATCATATTATATATGTGTGACCCATGTGTATTGTGAATGTGAAGATAAGAGTTGTGTAAAATGAAGTGAAAACATAACTCGGACACGAAAACGATGTACAACCCCTGGGGTGCCACGGTAGTCAACTATGATCCTAAGAGACGTAAAACCTTGGGTAGTCAATTGATAAGTGAAATTGTTGTATGTGCACTACTTTAGTATTATGTTGTGAAATTTGTGTTTATCTTGTAACTTGTACATACCTAGCATGGTGTGTAAGTTTGTGCGTTCGCCAAATTTTATGCTTACTGTTGTTATCTTATATATTTCAGGACAGAACCTTGAGGAAGTTCCAGGGAAATGACGACATCTCAAATCAAAAAATGTTTTTCTCAACTTACTTCTTAAAACAATGTTTGATGTTAAAACAGTTGAACCTTTAGATATTTTGTAAATGAAGTTTCTGTAAATAAATTTATGTGAATGAATGGTTGTGTTTATTCTGATGGATGTTTTCATCTATATATAATAACAATAAAAATTGGGGCGTTACAGTACAAAAGTTTGTCAACAAAAGGTTTAGTTATACAAAATCGGTGACAGCTGAGAAAATCATGACAATGATGGTTAAATTGGTTCTACTAGGTTGTCGACACAAAAGATAAAGGTACTAGTGGTCGTGTCCTTAGATTATAATTTCTATTTTGCTTCTTTTTTCGAACGATTTTGTGAGATTTCTTCCTAAAATCCCAAACTCACAAACGATTTTTGATGAATTGATGATTTTGTTTTTCATTTTTCTCAAATGGCCAAACGATGTTGGCAATTTAGTATTTCATAACTACCTTGCCTCTTGTTTATCACGATTGAGTCACTAGCTCCCACTTCTTTCTTCCATGGAAAGTAATTATTATTTTTGTAATCATTATGAAATCAAATCACGATTGAGTCACCCCCCTTTTCTTTTATTTTGCTTCTTTCACTCAAAATGTAGTTTTGAACTTAGCAATAATGGGTCTATACATATATAATACATAACATATCTAAAAAAAATGGGTCCTAGGTAGTTGCTCGTGTTGCACGTCCTATAAAACGGTTCTAACTAGCATGATGTAGGGTGACAGGAAGCCTACTATAGCTCCTCTTAGAGAGCTTAGAGGGAGAGGGATTTTGGCGTGAGTGGTGGCCATTCATGTCGTGGTCACTGTGAAGACCATACCGAGACAACATGATGGGTGGTTTTACATGGAGAGGGGACACTAGAGAAGATGGTGTGGCCAAGTAGGTGAGTAGAGTTGACCACTAGGGATGTAAACGAGCCGAGTTTTACATTAATTGAGCTAGGCTCATTTAAAATTGTAGAAGATTGAGCTCGCTCAAGCTCATAATTTGTGACTCGAGCTCGGCTCGCGAAGTGTTTTACGAAACTTTGTGATAGGTTCGGTAATACTCGTTTAATTTTTTATTTTTACTTTATTAAAAATAGTTTTAAATTATATAGGTAATAACAAAAAACATTTTGAATTTTAAAATTTTATTTTTTTCATATTTAATACAATTATATAAGTAATAAATAAAATATAAAAAATAAATATTATATCAAAACTCGTTTAATAAATAAGCCTTATTTTAGGCTCGAGCTCGTTTAAGCTCGACTCATTTCAAGTTTTTAATGATCTGAGATCGAATAGCTCATGAGTAGTTCGACTAATTTACATCCCTATTGACCGCTATATTCTAATTTGGTAAAAAACAACTCTTGTAACACTATGCTCTCCTGATATGGTTACACTAGGGCTGTCTGGCACCACCCGAAACCCAACCCGAACCGAACATGATTTACGTCGACACGAACACGACTCGAAACTAAAATTGGGTCAGAAATGGGTCGATCCGAAAATGACACGAAACTGGTTGACACGAACACGATAACCCGAAGATAACCTGTTTAACACGATTATTTTTATAATAGTAATAAAAAAACCCAAAAACGTTTAACTTAAACATATTATTAATTTGAAATTATATATAATAAATTAATAACCAAGTATAATAAAAAAATGGCGGCACTTTTAAGTTTTAGTATTTTACAATTTTTAGTTTTTACCTCCAAAGACTTTCATTTTCATTTAAATTTTCATTTTGATTTTGATAAATTAATATATAACAAAATTACAAGATTTGAAATAAATTTTTTTTGAAGAAGAACAGAGGAACTCGTGAGTCATGAATCGCGAAATTGAAGTGGAACCCTAGCCTCCCTTGCGACGCCGACAGCCCACCTCCATCGTCGTCGTCTACCGTCCGGTCGTCCCTCGTTTGTCGCCCCACTCCTCCATCGTCGCACCTCCAGAGACTCAGTCACCTCTCGGTTCAACCTTTCTAAAAGGTAATTGCCTGCAAGGCTGCAACCCCCCTTAATTTTCGTGTTTTTTAAGGATTTTTAATCGTATGTTTGAATTCCCAAAGTTATGTTGTGAATTTTTTTTGTGTTTTAGAACTATTATATTGGTTTTATAATTTTGATTTTCGATATGAAACCCAACATGAAAATCAAGTTATTTAACCGAAAACATAATTTGATTTTTTCTCCAAAAAATGGGTCGACAAGAAAACACAACCCGAACCGAACACGAATTAAGTAACACGAATCGAATACGACACGAAACTAAACTTGATCCAAAATGGGTCAACACGAAAATAGTTAACCCGAGCACGACATGAATTATTTAATATGAACACATCCCGAATCTTAGGTTACACTATGCGAGTGTTGTAGTGTTGTCACTTCAGATACTGTTACAATTAACCATTCTCTCTTGTCGTTGACTAGAACAAGAAAATTTTGTTAGGTACTAAAAACGGTAAAGTTAAATAGTTAGTATGGGAAACAAAAAGAAAAAAAAAATTGGCCTCTAAAGTCTAATTCTATACAAGGAGAGAGAAAGAGAGAAGTGAAAGAGACAAAGGAGAGAGAAAGTGAGGGGAGAGAGAGAGAGAAGGAATTGTAAAATAAAAGAAATGCCATCAGAAGAAGAATCCCAAGAGGAGATAAAGAAAGGCATAGAGCAGTGGAGATGGTCTGAAATGCAAGGTCTTGAACTTATATCTGAAAACCCATTTCCAATTCCAAATTCAAATCAAAGCTTAGACCCACTTAGCGAAGAAGATAAAGAAGCTCAAAACACCCAAGAGAGAAGATTGGAAATGGAAGGCGAGGGGCAAAACAGTAATAACGATGGAGGAGAGAAAGACAAGAAGAAGGAGAAAACCAGCAGTGCTCCAACCGTTGGTTTTGGAGAGTTGTTTAGATTTGCAGATGGATTAGATTATGTATTGATGGGAATTGGAACAATTGGTGCTTTTGTTCATGGCTGTTCTTTGCCTATTTTCCTCAGATTCTTTGCTGATCTTGTTAATTCCTTCGGCTCCAATGCCAATAACATTGACAAAATGACTCAAGAAGTCTTAAAGGTACCAACTTTCCTCTATTTTTCAGATAGTATTTCTCAAAGATTTGATTCTTTTGGTTGTAATTCTCTTTCTCTTTCTTGATGGGTTTTGTAGTATGCATTCTACTTTCTTGTGGTTGGAGCTGCAATATGGGCATCTTCATGGGCAGGTCCTAAACTTTAAAAAAATAAAATAAATTCAGGGTTTGATCCCTGAAGCTTCTTGAAAAAGAATGAAAATTTGATATTGGTGTTTTGATTTTTGCAGAGATATCATGTTGGATGTATACAGGAGAGAGACAATCAACAAAAATGAGGATCAAATACTTAGAAGCAGCACTGAGTCAAGACATTCAGTTCTTTGACACTGAAGTTAGAACTTCAGATGTTGTATTTGCTATCAACACTGATGCTGTTATGGTTCAGGATGCCATTAGTGAGAAGGTAAACATCAACTGATCAAGTCTTCCTTTTGTGATTCATGGCTTCTATATGACTGTGTGTTCTGGTGTTGTGTATGTACATATGCCAGCTGGGGAATTTCATACACTATATGGCAACATTTGTTTCTGGGTTTGTGGTGGGATTTACAGCAGTTTGGCAACTGGCACTGGTAACACTAGCTGTGGTGCCTCTCATTGCAGTAATTGGAGGTATCCACACCACCACATTAGCTAAGCTCTCTTCTAAAAGTCAAGATGCTCTTTCACAAGCTGGAAACATTGCTGAGCAGGTGACCACAACTAAGTTACCCTGTTTTTTTATTGTCTTGGTAGTTGTAATTTGTAAATATACTTTAATTGGTTTTCCACTTCTTTAGCTAGGTTTTAAAAGTTTTAACAAAAAAAAAAAAAAATCTAGGTTTTAAAACTAGTAGTAAAACCTTCACTGTTCATTACATGGGTGTTGCTAAATTTAATGGTCTTAAAGTATAACCTTCTTGTCATCTGGGTGGATGACAAGCTTTTGATGAAATTCAAGATATCAACAATTCTCTGCGCTTTTGCTATCTGGGGTTTTGACGGGCTTGTGCTAAATCAAGAAAACAGCAAGTTTCCTCGTTTTTTCTATCTAAATTTAAGAAGAAAAAAAACCCAACTCTTTAATCTGTTTCTCTATATGTGTTGTGAACTTGTGATTAACTTGAGCAGTTGAGATAAATTAGGAAAACTGAGATTTCTTGCTAATTTAAAGTAGAAAGAAATGATTCTTTTTTTGTTCTCGTGGATGGTGTTGAACTGGAGCTGAGATCATGAAATTATTGTTCATAATAGAAAGAAGAAACCGTGTTTTACCATCTGGGTATTTTCTTAATTTATCCAAAATTGCAGACGATTGTACAAATTCGGACTGTTTTGGCGTATGTGGGTGAATCAAGAGCATTACAAGCTTATTCATCTGCATTAAAGATCTCACAAAAACTCGGATACAAAAGTGGATTTTCTAAAGGATTTGGATTAGGAGCAACATATTTCACTGTCTTTTGTTGCTATGCACTTCTTTTATGGTACGGAGGCTATCTCGTTAGACACAATCACACCAATGGAGGACTTGCCATTGCCACCATGTTCTCTGTCATGATAGGCGGACTGTAAGTTAGTCAATTTCCTCAAATATTCAACTCACTCTCCTAAATTTTAGCATTTATTTAATCTGATCAATCTTTTCCTCTTTTAAACACGCAATAAATGTACAGTGCTTTAGGCCAATCTGCCCCAAGTATGTCTGCATTTGCAAAAGCTCGTGTAGCTGCAGCAAAAATCTTTCGAATAATCGATCACGAACCAAACGTCAACAAAGACAGCGAATCGGGTTTGGAGTTAGACTCGGTTTCGGGACTTGTAGAACTAAAGAACGTCAACTTTTCTTACCCTTCAAGACCAGATGTTAAAATTCTTAATAATTTTAGTTTAACTGTTCCTGCTGGGAAAACAATTGCTTTGGTTGGAAGCAGTGGCTCTGGTAAAAGCACTGTGGTTTCCCTCATTGAAAGGTTTTATGATCCTACTTCAGGTAACTGACAATGACTCTTCATTAACTCACTCCAACCAACATACCTATGCACAACTCTTTTTACACACAGTACAACACCGTGTTTGCCTTTGACACTTCTTTTATTTCTCTGACACTTCTGTTTTGCCCCATTGTTTAGGGCAGCATAGTAGAATTTTCTTTTGTACACTAAAGTCAGTAGTTACGTGTTAATTTTTACAGGACAAGTTATGCTTGATGGGTATGACATAAAGGGACTTAAATTGAAATGGTTAAGACAACAAATTGGGTTGGTTAGCCAAGAGCCAGCACTGTTTGCCACAACTATTCAAGAAAACATACTTTTGGGTCGACCTGATGCCTCAATGGTCGAGATCGAGGAAGCGGCTCGTGTTTCCAATGCTCATTCATTCATTATCAAATTACCTGATGCCTATGATACTCAGGTTGGTCAGTTTCTACGGTGTAAGGGTATTTTGGTCATTTTAAGCTGGGACCCGTTAGCTTGCTTTTTGTTCATGTAATTCATCTAGTGGGGGGCCTACTTGGGTGGAGTATGTTGGGGGGTAAAATATACTTACTTTGCCTAGACGATGAAAAATATGATAAAGTTGATTGCTTTTTGGTTGCTACATTATTACATTTTACAAATACGGTGAATGGGCCATCTGGTCAACAGAAAACCCTAGATTTTGGCTTATAAAAGTCAAACTGTGGGGAAGGTGAAACTTTCTTTTAAGGACATCCATTAATGAAGATGATACAACATGATTCTTGAGTCAACAACGCATGTGCAAATCCATAATACTAAGCATGGGATTGGTTGACCAAGTAAGAACAAAATCAGTGATTTAGTTTGACCAAGAGCATGTTAAGGGAACCCCTTGACCTTCACAAATGAAGCAAATAATGCAAGATTAGATTCTTACATAAACAATTAAAAAAAAGAAAGAGAGGTGGGGTCTTGGTCAAAGTACTAATTTCTGTAATTTAGAATAATTCCTGAAATTATGGTAATATGAAAAATAATAATATATGCAGGTTGGGGAGAGGGGTTTGCAACTATCGGGTGGTCAGAAGCAGAGAATAGCCATAGCAAGGGCAATGTTAAAGAACCCAGCAATCTTGCTATTAGATGAAGCAACTAGTGCTTTGGATTCTGAATCTGAAAAGTTGGTTCAAGAGGCCTTGGATCGGTTCATGATTGGGAGGACAACTCTTGTGATTGCCCACCGTCTCTCCACCATACGCAAGGCGGATCTGGTGGTGGTTTTGCAGCAGGGTGGTGTTTTGGAAATGGGAACTCATGATGAGCTTTTTGCAAAGGGAGAAAATGGAGCATATGCTAAACTTATAAAGATGCAAGAAATAGCCCATGAAACTGCTATGAATAATGCCAGAAAGAGTAGTGCCAGGTAAATTCCAAATCTCCTTTGAGATACTTACTAATTTTGACCTTTTAAAGTCAACGGGAGTAATTTTCTACTGAAAAAGATACCGATTCTTTTGAACTTCAAGGGAAACTTTCATTGTACATTGAACTTCATTAAAAGCATCATGAAATTATGGGAGTAATTATCTCGTTGAAAACCGGTTGTTTTGACCTCAAGTAGGATTTGTTTATAGTTTGACTTTTGAGGGAAGATGGTTAAGATTCAACTTGCAATTACTATTATATTTTTATTTTTCTTACATTGATAGAAACTCTAACATTAATCAAATATTCTGTTTTACTTCTTGAAATTTGGTCCCAATTAAGTATCTTGCTGGACTTGGTTTGACTTCAAAGGTCACACTTTATCTTTTGTGAGCTAGATTTGCTTACCTATGATGATTCTTTGTCTTTTTAGGCCTTCTAGTGCAAGGAATTCAGTTAGTTCGCCTATAATCACCCGCAACTCGTCTTACGGTAGATCACCATACTCCCGACGGTTATCAGATTTCTCAACATCGGATTTCAGTCTATCAATTGAAGGTGGATACCCGAGTTACCGCCACGAGAAGCTTCCATTTAAGGTGCAAGCTAGTTCCTTTTGGCGGCTAGCAAAAATGAACTCACCTGAATGGACATACGCTTTAGTCGGCTCGGTGGGGTCTGTGATTTGTGGGTCCCTCAGTGCCTTTTTTGCTTACGTTCTAAGTGCTGTCCTCAGTGTATACTACAACCAAGACCATGCCTACATGATTAAGGAAATTGGAAAATATTGTTATCTGTTGATCGGGGTCTCATCGGCTGCACTCATTTTCAACACTTTGCAGCATTTCTTTTGGGATGTGGTTGGAGAAAATTTGACTAAACGAGTTCGAGAGAAAATGCTGGCTGCAGTGTTGAAGAACGAAATGGCATGGTTTGACCAGGAGGAGAATGAGAGCTCGAGAATCGCAGCTAGGTTGTCTCTTGATGCTAATAATGTCCGCTCGGCAATTGGAGACCGGATTTCAGTGATTATGCAGAACTCTGCCCTCATGTTGGTGGCCTGCACTGCGGGTTTTGTTCTTCAATGGCGTCTCGCACTAGTTCTTGTTGCTGTTTT
The DNA here is from genome assembly GCA_038502395.1 of Dittrichia graveolens. Lineage (NCBI taxonomy): Eukaryota > Viridiplantae > Streptophyta > Magnoliopsida > Asterales > Asteraceae > Dittrichia > Dittrichia graveolens. The sequence continues at coordinate 64,781,861 of JARJIL010000008.1, forward strand.
CCCTCTGGTGGTTGCGGCTACTGTTTTGCAGGTCTGTTTGTTAACACTGGTTACCTGCAACCGGCCTGGCAGACTATGTTTTCGTTACTTATGTTATACTGTTTGTGTTTTTGACAGAAAATGTTCATGCAAGGATTTTCTGGCGACTTGGAAGGTGCTCATGCGAAAGCAACACAGTTAGCAGGGGAGGCGGTGGCTAATATGAGAACAGTAGCGGCGTTCAACTCTGAGGCAAAAATCGTCAACCTTTTTACAAGTAGTCTCGAGAAACCTCTTCGTAGATGCTTCTGGAAAGGGCAGATAGCGGGAAGTGGGTTCGGGATAGCTCAGTTTTTGCTGTATGCTTCTTACGCTCTCGGCCTTTGGTACGCATCTTGGCTCGTTAAGCACGGTATCTCTGATTTCTCAAAGACGATAAGGGTGTTCATGGTTCTAATGGTGTCGGCTAATGGTGCTGCTGAAACCCTAACCCTCGCTCCTGATTTCATCAAGGGGGGCCGTGCGATGAAGTCTGTATTCGATCTTCTTGACCGGAAAACCGAGATCGAGCCAGATGAGATAGACTCCATCCCTGTCCCTGACCGTCTCCGGGGTGAAGTCGAACTCAAACATGTTGACTTTTCTTACCCATCTCGCCCAGACATCCTGGTCTTCCGTGACCTGTGTCTACGAGCTCGTGCAGGAAAGACTCTTGCCCTAGTCGGCCCAAGTGGTTGTGGGAAGAGCTCAGTGGTTGCGCTGATACAAAGATTCTACGAACCATCGTCAGGACGTGTGATGATTGACGGAAAAGACATCAGGAAATATAACCTAAAGTCATTAAGACGCCACATAGCCGTCGTCCCTCAAGAACCATGCCTATTTGCCACCACAATTTATGAGAACATTGCATACGGACATGATTCAGCAACAGAGGCTGAAATCATCGAAGCGGCCACCCTAGCAAACGCTCACAAATTCATCTCTGCATTACCTGACGGCTACAAAACATTCGTGGGCGAAAGAGGAGTGCAGCTTTCAGGTGGTCAAAAGCAGAGAGTTGCGATTGCACGGGCCTTTTTAAGAAAAGCTGAGGTGATGCTACTAGACGAAGCTACAAGCGCACTTGATGCAGAGTCAGAGAAATGCATTCAAGAGGCTCTCGAGCGTGTCTGCTCAGGAAAGACAACGATTGTTGTAGCACACAGGCTATCGACTATAAGAAATGCTCATGTAATTGCAGTGATCGATGATGGGAAAGTGGCTGAACAAGGGTCTCATTCGCACCTGTTGAAGAACTACCCTGAAGGGTGTTACGCGAAGATGATACAGTTGCAAAGATTCACACATGGGGAGGCTGCGAGTATGGTTTCAGGTTCGGGTTCGAGTTCTAAACCCCACATAGACGGGTAGTGAGTTAAAAAGGGGACAGGCATCTTAATTATACAGACAGACTTGATTTTTGAATATTGATTTTTATAGCATTTGGTATAGTGATTAGTATTAATATCAATAGTGTTTGTGTAATTATTTGGTGGTGATTTTAACATGGTATATGTTTGGTTAAAAAGGGTGAGATGTTCCAATTCAGTGATCACCTTTTATCTGTTTCTGGCAAAATGTTGTAATTTGGTGTTTTAGAACAACAGCAAAAGAGTAGAAGAAAATGAGCTGGCTGACCAAGTTAAACAATTAGAATCCTCAGGTTCAATTTCTACGAAGGTTTTTTCATCTGCAAGTTCCAACCACAAAAATCAAAATTAACTTTTGGGAATTTTTAGGGTTCTATGATTACATATCCTTTACCCATCGTCCATGCCAGCCAGCGTGATCACAGGTATTCGTGAAATACATCCATTTGCACATAACATGTATAGTGGGAGTCCCTGAATAGACGTATCAAACTTTAGCAAAATAATACATACATACATATATATATATATATATATATATATATATATATATATATATCCACTTACAAAATAATGGAAGCATAATAATTAAAAGATATCCATCCATAAATCACATACAGCAATTTGGATGGGGGGATTGAATGGTAACTATTAGAACCTAGAGGGGGTGAATAGGTTATATGTCTATTTTTTAAAGTTTTTAATAATATTTGCAAGTAATTAAAGAATTTAAGGAAAAAGATATCACCAATGTAAGTAGCTAGGACATAATGATTTAAGTGGTTTAAGCAAGGGTTAACAACTTTGCTCTACATCTATTCCTTGGCCTCACCCACCAAGAGTTGCTTCACTAATCTTCTCTCTTTCAAGGTAGAGATAAACCTTTTACAACTTCTCCTTTTAGCTTACAAGAATTACACTTCACTCTTGCAAACAAGGCTAAGATAAACCTCACTTCACTCTAATTGGAAAGGCTAGAGTTGATCCTCACTTCTCTCTAATTCTATAGGCTAGAGATTATCCTCACACTATTGCAAATGTATATGAATGTAATGAAGTATATGAACTTGAAGGCTTTCACTCTTGCTTGATTCTTGATCTTGAAAGATTGAATTATCAAGGAATATGAGCTCACAAGATTTTTATGTATTCTGTTTTTTTTTCAGATTGCAAGAGGTGAGTAAAACACAAGACTTGAGTTGATTTAAATAAGGAAAAAGTTTGATGCTCAAAAAGTGTCCAGACGATCCACGGTCGACCGTGGAATCGACCGTCGCACTGCTGGAGATTTTTGAGCCTTGTGCATATAGACGTTGGGCTTTTACCAAAACCACACACAACCCATTTTTACCATAAAAATGCACTTAAAAGGAGTTTAAGAAAAGTTGGGTTAGTGCCATACTTCTTAAGTTTGAATTTTAAACATGAAAATGGAAGTTTGGAACCAAATGCACAAAGTATGTTGGAAGTTTTCCACCTTGGGAGATTCCTTTTGCTAAATGTGATTTTAACTTGTTTCAATGTAAGATTGTGTTTAGTATTTGCCAGAATAGGAATTTTTGCTTTGACTTTCAAGTTTGTGATTTTTATAAAAATTGTCTCAATTTTTATAAAAATTATTTTATAAAAACTTAAACTCATTTGATTATTTATTTTGTAAGCTCATAGACTTTGAATGTTTATTTGTAGGAGACTTCGGCATCGACTTCTACTTGAACTCGGATTTTGACGATTGAAGCTTGGCCATTTGATGAAGCTTATTTTGTAGATTATGGATGCGAATATATTTGATTGAATATATATATGTATATGTGCACATATGTTAATGTTAATACATACAATTATATAAACAAGTTGTATATTTTTGTGTCAACAAAAGAGGATTTATTTATAAGGCTATTTTTTCCAACAGTAACATTCATTATCAAACAAGAAAGTGACATGAGCTCACCACTCACCACCACTTATCTTAGTTTACCAACCCCAACCCAAACCCAGACTAGAAATTTATTATTCTTACTTTACTGATGAGACTACTGTTATATCGATGATGCAAGGACATGGCCGGTCCAATGGGTTTTGATGACCTGTGCGAATCCAGCTACTAATGCATCTATGTATGAAATTTACTACACACAAACGAGATTTTTAACATGGATGTATAAACAAAAATGTAACATAATTTACTACGACGCGTGCATTCTTTGAAACAAATTCAGCAATAATCTTGTCATACTAATCTAGTCATAACTAATATTCTATAATTTTATAAAACACTAAACAAAAATCAGATTTTAATGAAAGCCTTAAAGGAATACAACATAGATTATTAGTATATTACAGATTAAAACACTAAGAAGCACAATCTATAATTTTAGGAAACACTTCATGACATCAGGGTGCAGGATTGGCATCCATCTGGTTAGTTAATTAACTAATGAGATCGATGATGGTCCAGAAGATTAATATATATATATATATATATATATATATATATATATATATATATAAATTTTTTCATTGCAACGAGTTCGATCTAGCTAGCTACTTTAGGACATGATCAAAACTTTCCTATTTTGTTAAACTTCATCAATTAATAATATTATCAATCAATTTGCCCTTTATTATTGTTAGTTAACGAGATCGATGATGGTCCAGAAGATCCCATTTCCCCTATTGATGGACACTTGAAAACAATACAACAGAAACGATTTGGTGCTCCATCAGCTAACTAACCTAACATGTGTGCGCGCTCTCTAGCTAGTTCAGCTCGTAGAATCAACTTACAGTAATGCCTCCATGCACTGGTAAGTCCTTCACAATTCAAAAGTCTTATATGATTGTTTTCTACATATCCTTGACCATTGCATTACTCACAATATCAAAGAAGAAAGCCAGAAACCAAAATACCCTAAAAATCAGATGTCTACTTTAATGGTAAGTAAAGGACTTTTAACAATTTAGCAACCTAAACAAATGTTCTTCCACTCCTTCGATGAGTTCACTATTGATCATGATTTCTTGATCTCAAGAGAGAGGTAGATCAAAGTGGTACAATCCCAGTTGACTTCTATGCATAGATTAATTGTTGAATACGGACCATTATCAAACCATAGCAAGAATTAAGATTGTTAAACATCAAAGTAATAATTAATCATTTTAGAGCTAGGATCCATTTATAGGATCTTGAGCTTCATTTAAAGAAACAATCAATGAAGATAAACATAAACCAGTTGAGTATACTCAACATGAATTAGATTTGGCTTAATTAGTACCTTGGCATTTCTATTGCATAAGTACCCTAATACTATTTGCATACTAATCGCATTTTCGACGTTGCCATTGCCGCCTACATACTAGATCCTTGACTTCAACCTACTGTTGACCTTGGCAAAACTCTAGCTTACCCATACTTTGACCTTCTTAATTGGTTGACTCTAACCTCGACGTTTGTGTTGACATCTAACTCCACCAATTGTTGACTAAGGTGTTGTTTGTTTTCGAAGACATACATGTCTTATGTTTTAATTCATGTCTTCAGGAGAAGATGTGGTTTACAAGGTCTTAAGATTGAGAAGGTCTGCGAAAAAAAGCTATAGATTTTAGCTTCTCAAAATAAGCAAAAATAAGACAGAATAAGGTCTTATGTCTGCGAAAAAACAAACAACCTTATCAGAAACGTCTGCGGGCGCGCAGACATTTCTTTGAAAAAACAAACAAGCTTATCAGAAATGTCTGCGGGTGCGCAGACGTTTCTTTAAAATAAGGCCTTATTTAAAAAAAAAACAAACAAAGTCTAAGTTTTGTTGACATCTAACTTGCCCTTGACTTCATTCTTAGTCATCAACTTTCAGCTTTATAGCTATGATTTAATATGTTATTTTAAAATGTTAGTTTTATTTATATTTTTCTAAAATATTTATTTTTATATTAATTCTTGGATACTTTATACCAAGATATATTTTTGTTAGATTTTATATCTCTAATATTTTATAATGCATTTTAGGTTATTTTTTAAGATCAATTTTAAGTTAAGTAATATAACATATAATCATAAAACAACTAGTTGTAAACTCTATAATTAATGAAAATTAGGTTACAAAGTGGAAGTCAATAACAATGTAAGCAATCAAAATTTAAACTCTACAATCGGTGATCACCATCTTATTCGGCTACAAAGTGAAAAACATAATTTACATTGTTGTACAACGGGGCGGGTTTAAATTTGAATGATGTGCTATACACCGTCGCATTGCGTAGGTAAAACACTAGTACATTATTAAAGTATAAACATGGTTAACTTGTTTTGTATGTGTATGTTGTATATAAAAATATGATAAAACACGATTATTCAATCATTTCTATTTATACGTTGTATATTTTTATTAATAATTGAATACATTTTTATGGGTCCATCTAATTAGAGATGGTCGTTCTCACCATCGACGTTTGTGCTTGTTTGAGGCAAGATTACACACACATATATGCGTGTATCATATGAATTATCAAAACGTACACATTGAAAAAGTAAAATTTTTCTATATGTTTAAAACTATAAATAAGTCTTAAGTTGTAAATTAAGACAAAAATGGTATTTTTGAAAAGTTTATCATGAACTTTGTTACATTTAATAATCAAAGAAGTAAAGAACTAAACCTGTAATTAACGAAATGTAATCATAGTACCTATAATTTTTATAAGTTCTAATATTAACATCGATCGAACACTTTCTACCAAATTACACGAACGATAATATACTCATTAGTCTTCAAATGTAGCCGTGGATGCAAACACGAAAAAGTTGATCACGCCAGGCCAATAAGTGTACGTGTAAAATAACCTAAACTTATATAAAAATAATATATGAAATTTCATGCTTATAATTAATAGTGTATAAATAATTGGGCAAATTGCACGAAAATACAAAAAACTATATCAATATTGTCATTGTATGCAACCAACTTTATGTTGTACATAAAAATATATAAAACTTACAAATTTGGTTCATTATATGTAAGTTACCTATCACTATAGATAACTTACCGGTAACCTGTAAAAAAAAATAACTTTGATACCTAAAAATACAAAAAAACTATCAAATTTTATTTATTGTATACAATCGATAACTGGTAATTAACCTGGTAATCAGGTTACCAATTGTATACAATGAACAAAATTTGTAAGTTATATATTTTTAGGTACAAAATAAATTTAATTACATACAATAGTAATATATATTGACAAAGTATTTTGTATTTTAACGTAATTAATAAATGAAAAAAAGGTTCACGTGTCTATATACATATGTTAATTGGAAAAAGTACACTTAAAATTCATGATATTTGAGATGTTCTCGGCTATATATCCACGTCGTTCTGTGTGAAAATATATATAATCTGAAATCAATTTGTATACGATTTTGAGGGGAATTTTCAACTAGATTTTTCATATTTTTAAACGTGAAGATCGATTTATAAGCAATTTATTAATTATGACATTTTTTATGCTTTTTATAATTTTTTAAAAATATTTTTAAGCAATATGACCTAATTAAGAGTGTGTGTGTAGAATCAATTTATTTGTTACAGGGACTTATGATGAAATTATAGCTATACTTCTTAGTTCTTACCTTTGCATGAAGTATGGACTCCTTAATTTCTTCTTCCTCTTATTCCCGCCGTTTACACAGATCGATATGTATATAAGTATATATGTATGGAGAGATCGAGAGAGAGAGAGAGAGATGGCAGATTACAAGATGGCATTTTGTCTGCAGATACATCTGCACCTCTGCGTCTCAAACCCAAGAATTAAGAAAGATAAGAGATTCAAGAGGGTGAGCTGTAGCAAGTAAGGTGCAGGTGCAAATGCAGAGAAAAGTTGAACAACATCTTGAGACAAAGTGACAAACACATACATCATACCACACACGTACACTTATATATATATATATATATATATATATATATATATATATATATATATATACACACGATTAAACTTTGGTGTAATACACAGGTTTCTAGAAAATTGATAAAAAAATAAAAATTGATAAAAATATATTAAATAATTATAAATGTGAAGACAATGTGAATTTTAGAAAATAACGATAGACGGTGTTAACATCCAGACCAACGGTGAAAACTTCTACATGAGGAAGAAGGCCGACGTGACTACAGAAACATGTTAATTATCATAAAACAAAATGACATTATTGTATTTTTGTACTAATTATAACATATTATTGTTACAATTTGAGACAATAAAGTTAAGGCTTTATAAGTTATAATTAAAAAGAATTTTTAATGAGAAAACAAAGAATTTGGTTATATATGATATTTTAAAATGTTATAAAGGATAAATTTGATCTTTGTAAATTAGGGTGGACAAATACGATATTTTTAAGATTTAGGAAAGACATATATAAAATTTTCTCTAATAATTTTGATTCAAATTAAAGTTAAAATTGGATTTCAGTTTTTACCTAAATGTATAATTCAAATTTGATACTTAATTTTATTATTTAAATCAATAACTATAATTTTGTAATAGATTTATTTATGTTAATCTTTTATTTATTAATAATAAAAGACAAATATATATAGATAATTACTTTTTAGAATCTTATAATAGTTACTTTACAAGTTTACATTTATGTTTGATAAAGAATTTGGCTGCATTATTTAAGTAACGGATAATCATATCTAAAAGTTATTCGTTATTTTAAAAAATTTTATCGTATATATCAA